>JAFFST010046665.1:2742-23882 GCA_022414735.1 Noturus placidus
GTGTGTGTGTGTGTGTATATATATACTGTGTATATATATATATATATATATATATATATATATACACACACACATATATGTATATATGTGTTTGTGTGTATATGTGTGTATGTGTTTGTATGTGTATATATGTATGTGTATATGCATGTATGTGTATGTGTGTATAAATGTGTGTATATGTATATATGTTTGTATATGTATATATGTGTGTGTGTGTGTGTATATATATATATATATATATATATATATATATATATATATATATTAGTGTATGTATATATGTATGTATGCATGTGTATGTATGTGTATGTGTGCACGTATGTGTGCGCGTATGTCTATGTATGTGTGTGTGTATGTATATATATATATATATGAATGACACCAGTTTTCTTTTCCCCATGCATAAATCTATTGTGTTATTATGAGTGATAGCACATCTGTTTAATCACATTCAAGAGTAGGTATTGTCACAAAGCAGCTTTACAAAAATCTGGATGGAGATCCAGAATGAGCGAACCAGAAGTAGCAGCGGCATGGAAACACCTCCTGAGACGATACGAGGAAGAAACCAGACTCAAAAGGAAACCCGTCCTCTTCTCTGTGCCACTCGATTATAAATCATTACCGTTTGCAGGTGTAGAAGAGTAAATCCAAGCAGTACTGAGTGTGTCGAAGAGATGTTCGGTGTTAGTATATTGTGAATAACAGTCCTGAGCATAGGGCAGTCTTATGATTCCAGCAGCAGTCCTTTGGTACAAATCTACAGTATCCATGTGAGGTTATCCACTGAAGAAAAGGTGAGACTTGGGTGTTAATTGTTTTTGGGAAGTGCAAGTCTTTACAATATCCATGTGGGATCATGTATAGCAGCACATGGTGAGTCATAAATGCAGAAATAGCGTATCAGGAGGATTCAGGCGGGTCTGGAGGGTGAGGGAGCCAAAGCAGAAGAAGTGTGTCAGGATAATGCATCAGCATATTGTAGTACATGGAAGTTTGTGAACCCTTTAGAATTTTCTGTATAAAATCAGATCTGATTGATCTAGAAGAAGATTGGGAAGATTTTGCCAAGTCAAGATGTACCACTCTGATAGACTCTTACCCAGAAAGACTGAGTGGTGTAATAAAATCAAAAGGTACTTCAACAAAGTATTAGTTTAGGAGTGTGTACATTTTATGCAACCAGGTTATTGTATTGGTTTTATTTTTGTTGTTTTGTTTTATTTTTTCCTATTTTTCCCTAAAATGTTTGATTGTTTTTCCATTTAAGTTCTATGTGTTATAATTTCACATCGACATGATTTATCTTGCCATTTTAACTGGGGTTTATAGACTTTTATATTCATTATAGTGTATAACTACTAAGTTGTCCGTTGAAGCGACAAAGACCATAGTGTATAACTAAACACTGGGTGTACCACAGTGTACCATGCCCATATACATTCACACCTAGGGCAATTTATCAAACCCAATCCACCACCTACCGGCATGTTTTTGGAAAATGGGAGGAAATCTGAGAACCTACAGGAAACCCAGGTGAAACTCCATGCAGACAATTATCTGCGCTCAGGACCAAATTAAGGACCCTAGTGTTGAGATGGCAATGCGACACACTGCACCATTGATGCCCCACATGTTCCAGATATACTTTCTAACAGTGGAATTGGTGTAACTTGGTTCTACTTCTAATTTAATTAGTTTGAGCTAACATGCTTAATATTTGGGTTATTGTCATAAAATCAATCTGTTCTGCAATCTTTCATTATTCTCCATTTTTTAAAAGATATTTATTTTATTATATTATGATTTATTATTTTTACAGTATTTTCCATTAGTTTTTTTTTTAACACAGCGTTTAGATTACAAATATGTACATGGTCTGTGCATGCATCTTTACTACACTGTGTTTCCTATAAGAGGACGATCCCATGTCTTCTGTTACTTTCTCAGGATGACCATGCTTGAAAGTGAACAGCAATCTGCCTGAGGCCATTCGCTCTCCCGCATACATCAGCTCCTGCAGAGGTTTGTTAACACACAGGAGTGACTCGACAGTGCAACATGGAGCAGGTGGAGCAGTCAGGATCAGAGAGCCCCCAGCCATCATCCATACAGTCGGATACATCTACAGCTCCCGCGGAGGAAGGAACCAGTGGAACGAGTACCCGCAGGAAGCGCAGGAAGAGGGAGCCACGGCCAGAATCAATCATTGTGTACCGGTCCGACACTGAGAGGACTGACGGAGATGAGCGAAGTGGAGACGTTGAAGTCCCAGAGAGAAACTCTGAGGAAGGAGCTAAATTTCTCTCAACACCAACGGGGGAAGGTAACTTGCCTTGCCATATTTTCACACACTGCACACACTATTTCTGTTGAGTGGAATTTTTCTGCTGAATGTGACGGGTGATGCTTCGATGGTCTTGCACTTATATAATTTGTCATCATAGGAAGAATTTCATACAACTGCAAAGACTTTTTTTTTTTTTTTCTTTTTCTTTTTTTTTTTTGTAGATGGGTAGTCAGTGTGTGCCAGTATTTGAGTATGGATTTTATTTATATAGATTACTATATAATTATTGTGTTGGCATGTATATTAAGTATACATTAAAGACTTAATAGAAAATATAGACAATGGACTGTTTTTTATTAATCATTAATGAAAAATGCACATAAGTAAATCCATCATAATGTGATCTCCAGTGGACAGCACCTCCCAGACGGCGACAACAACAAACAACAAATATATAATATCACTATTTTGCAGTACATTCTTTGAAACATGGTGCCTAAGCAGGAGAAAATTTCCCGGTATAGAGTTTTCAAGCTGAACTTGCATTCCAAAATTGTAAGGTTTATTTTGTGAGCTTTTATGATTTGTTCATATTTGTTGAAGCTAGATTTGTCTAAAATATCTACATTGCTGTGAAAGTGTTTGCTGATTTCTTCTGTTTTTGTGTATATCTCATACTAAATTGTTTCAGAAATTAAAACAAAATCTAATATAAAACAAAGGCAATCTGGGTAAACACAAAGTACAGTTTTTAAAAGGTAATTATTTATTGGAGCAAAAAGGTTATCCAATACCAACTGGGCCTGTGTGAAAATGTATCTGTCCCTGTAGTTACTGATTCCACAAATCTATGAAACCAGGCTTGATTACTGCAAACCCTGTTCAATCAAGCAACACTTGAATTGAACCTTTTCTACAGCATGAAGTTGGTTATAAGGTCTTAACCAGTAACACACTCTGCAAAAGTTTAAAGAAATTCCAGAAATGATGAGGAAGAAGGTGATTTGAAATACATCAGTCTGGGAAGGGTTACAAAGCTATTTTAACAGAGCTGGGACTCCAAAGGACAACAGTGACCGCAATTACCTCCAAATGGAAAAACTCTACACATGAGTGAACCTTCTCGTGGCCAACCTTCCAAAATTCCTCCAAGAGCACAGCAACTACTCATCCAGGAAGTCACAATAGAGCCAGGGACTACATCAAAGGACCTACAGGCCTCAATAAAAGTCACTGTTCGTGATCACTTTCAGAAAGACGTTGGGCAAAAATGTCATCCATGAAAGAGTTGAGAGATGAAAACCACTGCTAACCCAGAAGAACATTTAAGTCTGAATTTTGCCAAGACACACCTTGATGATTCTCAAACCTTTTGGGGAAAATGTTCTGTGGACTGATTAGTTGAAAGTGCAACTGTTTGTAAGACAGGGGTCCCGTTACATCTGGTGTAATCCGAACACAGAACTCCACAAAAAGAACATCATACCTACAGTAAAGCATGATGGTGTAAGTGTGATGGTGTGGGGATGCTTTGCTGCTTCAGGCCCTGGGCAACTTGCAATAATGCAGAGAAGCATGAATTCTGCTCTCTACCAGAAAATCTTGAAAGAGAATGTCTGGTCTTTAGTGTGAAAGTTGAAACTCAAGTGCAACTGGATTTTGAATCAAGACAGTGATCCAAAGCACCGGAGTAAGTCCACTTCTGAATGGCTCAAAAAAGCAAAAGATGAGATGCTGTGGTAGAACCTTAAACAGGCAGTTCATGCTTGAGAACCCTCCAGTGTGGCTGAACTAAAGCAGTTCCACATAGAAGAGTGGGCCAAAATTCCACCACAGCGCTGCAAAACACTGATCTCCAGTTATCAGAAGGGTTTGGTTACAGTTATTGTTACTAAAGGTGGCACAACCAGTTTTTAAGTTTAAGGGGGCAATTAGTTTTTCACATGTGTGATGGGTGTTGGATAATTTTTGTTCTGTTTCTGCTTCAATAAAAAGGTTGTGTATAAATAAAAAAAAAAAACCAACTATTTATTCAGGTTGTTTTATATAGTATTTCATTTGAAGATCTAAAATGATTTAGTATGAGATGTACATAAAAACAGAAAGAAATTAGCAAATACTTTTTCACAGCACTGTATAATAATCATTCCTGAACCGTTGTTATGAACACACTGCTCACTTGATGCCTTATCTTGATTAGTCATCTCAAAATAGACAGAAATCCCTAATTTGCATGTTTATGAAATATGAATGAGTTGTCTTAAATCACAGATGGTTCCTTTGGCTGTAAAGATGGTAAAGCGCAAACATACCTGGCACAAATAGAACACATTACTACTTTATTGTAACTATTAAGGTAAAGATAAATAAGGATTTACTTGTGCTATGGCACTGATAACCACTTGTTCCCACACAGTAGTCTCTTTTTTTTTTTTTCTCTCTCTCTCTCGATGATAAAAAGAAAAAAAACCTTTTTCTCTCTTTTTATTGCAAAGTGAAAAATCCTGACGTATTATGCCCTAGCAGAAGACCTTTGACTGGTACAAAGCAAAACTAAAAGGAAAGCAAACTAAAGACTCCTTTTAAAAACATCTTCTTGCTGTAAACGTTATTATTTTTACGATTGCACACATTTGTCTGTGTGTGGAACATCTCCCTTTCAAGTTCCTGTGTAAGTTGTTAGAGAAACGATAATGTTTTATAATCCATTCCCTCCAGGATTTTGCAGATTTAGGCCAAGATGCAGCATGTGACATCATCACAATGCACATTCAGCCCTATTTGAGAAATTTTCCACAAAAAAGCTCAAACTCCACAAGTTTTGAAAAAAGCTGCAGTGAAATCAAGCATTTTTGGCCACGACAATCACAAAAAAAAACCTCAGCAAAATCCTGTATGGACTGAGATTCAGTGCATTAATATAACTACTGTCAAACTGTTGTCAGAGGCAGTGAGCAGGTATGGAGTAGGTCATGTTTGTGTTGGGCCCCATTAAATTTCGATAAAATATTTTTGGCATGCTATGATTTGAAATAGGCAATAAAACATTACCTGTTGAGTGCGTCTTGCTTTTACATAACTTTTATTTTTGTTACCGCGACACGTAAATGGCAAAATGTCTGCGACAATATGCATACACGCAAAGGAGCATTGCTAATAGGCCTGGCAGTGACCAGAAATCACCAGAGAAGCAAACTGGAATAGCGGTTATGAAGGCAGAAATTTGGTCAATGCTGAAGAATGATATCCCTGCGATACTCGCGGCAGAACTGAAAACAGTCCTTGCTGACTAACTCGACAGTATGAGAACCGAATTTCACGCCGTTAAAATGTAGCTTGTCGGCAACATCGCATTACCGTACTCTGATCTGGAAACTAAGAAAAAGACTGTAACTGATATGGAACACGGACACTCTGCATGTTCTGACGATGTGAGTTCGTTACAAGCTTCTGTGCCTAAACTCGAAACAGTTGTTGCTGGTGTGCAGGAGAGAAATATTGACATGGAGAGGAGGACGAGGCGGTCAAATATTCTTTTATTGAATGTGGCAGAGGGGCCAGGTTTGGGCTCTTGAGCTTCAGTCTCAAAGCTACTAAAAGACGTTTTAGACATGGATAGGGAAGTGCTTGTCAACAGATCACAACGTGGTCTCCAGCCGAGGCAAGGTGGTAAACCTCGGATTATTGTATCCAAATTGCACTACTACCAGGACTGTATCAATGTCCTTCGTAGAGCTAGGGAGGCTGGGCCCTTGCGATTTAAAGGAACCACAATTTCCATGTTCCCAGAAAATACTACACATTTCCGAAAATGTTTTCAAAATTCAACAAAATAAAAGCCTATTAACAGACAATGCATGATTTTATGCTTAAACGTCACGGGGATTAACTATTGCAGTTTGAATAGGTTTCAATGGGGACATTTTTGTCCTTAAGTTCCTGAGTATTTTGTGTACCTAGTTTAAAGTAGATTTATGAAAGCCGATGAGGGTGAAAAAATATAAAAATACACACCTTTTACAAAAATTTATGCTGTTCACGTTAACAATGACAAAATAATAAAGATTAAAAAAAAAAAAAAAAAACTCCAATGAAAAGACAAAAGGACACACGAGGGTTAAGAAGTTCCGTTATGAATTTTTCATTGTATGGCCCTTTCAGGAGAAATCATATGTTCACCCCCTCTACTATAGATGCTGCTTTTAATCTCTGGATAGAAAATGGACTTGTCACATTAAGAGATCTATAAAGTGAGAATGATCTTATGTTGTTTCAGCAAACAAGAACAAAATACAATATTCTAAATATTTTTTTTTTTTTTAGAAAACCTACAAGTCCGCAGCTTTATAACGTGTTAACACTGCTCACTTTCCAGCATTACTTACCGATTCACAGGGGTGGCAGTGGCTCAGTCTGTAGAGCGGGTTGTCCACTAATCCACCAATTGTAGGTTTGGTGGTTTGATTTCCGGCCCGGATGACTCCACATGCCGAAGTGTCCTTGGGCAAGACGCTGAACCCTAAGTTGACCCCCGATGGCAAACTAGCGCCTTGCATGGCAGCTCTGCTACCATTGGTGAATGGGTGAATGAGACACAATGTAAAGCGCTTTGGATAAAAGCGCTATATAAGTGTGCCATTTACCATTTTTTAAATTTTGATAACATCTTGAAAATCAACCCACTTTCTAAAAATAATATTGGTATGATGTACATGGTATACTCTGATTAGTTAAATATTTAACAAAACTGAAGCAACAATGGGAAAGTGAACTTTACTGACAATCAACTCACAGAGGAAATATGGCAAGATATTCTAAATTAGATCTGTTCAACCTCAATTTGTTAACGACATACAATTATTCAATTGAAAGTAGTCCACCGCCTGCACTGGACAAAAGCAAAATTAGTAAAAACTCTCCCCAAATGTACACTCATTGTGTGATAGGTGTGGAGTTGGGATAGCTAGTCATACACCCATGTTTTGATTATGTCCAAAACTGGTTAACTACCAACAATCAATATTTAATTTTCCTTCAGGAGTTATCCATTAACCCTTCCCCCATTTTAGTGCTATTTGGTTCAACACTACCAGAACTCTGCTTGGATAACAATGCTGGGCTCTACTAGGGCAGCTGTGGCGCAGGTGGTAGAGCGGGTTGTCCACCAATCGTAGGGTTGGCGGTTCGATTTCTGGCCCGCATGACTTCACATGCTGAAGTGTCCTCGGGCAAGACACTGAAGCCCAAGTTGCCCCCGATGGCAAGTTCGCGCCCTGCGTGGCAGCTCTGCTACCATTGGTGTATGTGTGTGAATGGGTGAATGAGACAGTGTAAAGTGCTTTGGATAAAAGCGCCATATAAGTGCACCATTTAGCTAGATGTCTTATATTGGTTAAATGGAAGGACAGATCTCCACCTATCCACCAGATGTTTCATCTTATACTAGAGAAGATTCGGCAGTCCACGAAAGGCTGTAGTCAAATTTTTTTCATTATTTGGCAGCCGGTGCTGACCTGGATTAAACTGAAATCTTTGCTTTCTGTGGTTTTTCCTTCTTTCCTCCTCGGTTTTAGTTAATATACTATTTGGCCCTGTGACACCAAAAGTATGTTATAGCATAGAATATTTTATTATACTACTTTGACTTTAGTTAAGTTTTTTTCTCTCCTCTCACAGACATTCTTTTATCTGATTTCATCTAAATTTGAAAGGAGAGCTTTTACAGTTCCATTTTACAATATGTATAAGATTATATGAAACAATGGTTCAGTGGGGATGGGGAGCTCTGTTGGAGAAAGGGTGCTGCTTTTGTCTTACATTTATAGGTTTCAATTATTATTATTTTTCTTATTATTATTGGTATTATTGTTATCAGCTGTATTATGAAAGTAACAATAAAAAGACTTTGATTAAAAAAAACTTGTCAGAGCTGCTGTTATAGAAAAGTAATAGACAGCAATCAGAACACCAATTCAAAAACACAGTGGTGTAATTCGCCTTAACAAATCAGTAATGCTATTTACTCACTCTTTATTTCCAGCAGGCTGGAATCTACCCCCAGATAGCCGCTATGTGACGTTAACCGGCACCATCACACGGGGCAAGAAGAAAGGTCAGATGGTGGACATTCACGTCACACTGACCGAGAAGGAGCTCCGTGAAATGGCCAAATCCAAAGAGCGTCTGGATGCTGAGTGTGAAGCAGCAGCAGGAGGAGCAAAGCGCTCTTGTGGTTTTGGCTTAGATCAGGGTCCTCATGTGGTGCTGTGGAGTCTCTCGTGTGCTCCTGTCATCTTCCTGCTCTCCTTCATCACCTCATTTTACTACGGCACACTTGCCTGGTATAACGTGTTCCTGGTGTACAACGAGGAGCGGACGTTCTGGCACAAAATCACAGTGTGCCCCTTTCTCATCATTTCCTACCCTCTGCTCATCATGGCTGTGTCGTTGTCTCTAGGGCTGTACTCGGCAGTAGTGCAGGTGTCGTGGGTGTTCAGTGAGTGGTGGTTCTCGGTTAGGGATCTAGAAAAAGGATTCTGTGGCTGGGCCTGTGGGAAGCTGGGCCTAGAGGACTGCTCTCCATACAGCATTGTAGAATTACTCGACTCGGACACAATTTCAGGGAGTCTTCAGGGAAGAGGTCCTGGTGAGAGCGTGCAGACTTCCTCTGTGTGAGAGCTGGACTCTGAATTGGGTTACTTGGAGTAAAAATGGTTCATGGATTAACATCTCTTTGCTGGTCCTGGAACAACGTTCCACCTGACCATCACTGATATCTGATGTCATTAGTTTGCACTGCTGGATTCTCCCCCACCGGAGTCCTGAATGCACCTCTCAGCTTCCAGATAACAATGTTATTGTGTAGCTTGGAATATCAACTCATAAAATGATGCAAAATTGTTTAGTTGTTGAAATGTTTGAAACACTGACTATATTTAGCTGCAGTCAACCTTTTAATCCCAAAGGTGTACAATTAGTAGTTTGTGCCTATAGCAAGCTAATGTTCACCATGTTGCGCTGCAATAATTAGGTCAGTAAATTAGCCAAATAAGAGTGGCAAATATCTAGTCTCCTCATTTAATAGAACATATGAAATTGGTTCTGTTTCAGTATTTTAAAAAATTTATTTTAAAAGTTTATTTATTTGTTTTAGGTCATTTTTAAAGGACTTTTCAAGCATAGGAGGCTAAAATCTGGATCTTAACAATTCGTAATAGTTTTTTTGGAGGGCTCAGCTAACGCTGGCTACAGATGCACTTGGCCAACGCTGGCTACAGAAGCACTTGGCCAACGCTGGCTACAGAAGCACTTGGCCAACGCTGGCTACAGAAGCACTTGGCCAACGGTGGTTACAGAAGCACTTGGCCAACGGTGGCTACAGATGCACTTGGCCAACGCTGGTTACAATTGCCCCCTCCTGCAACTTTTTGGTCCCACAAGATCCCACTGATAATGTTAGATGGAAGTGACTGGTTGAAATGTTATATCAGAAATAACAATGCAATGTTAATCTAGTAACATACCCTACTTGAAGAAAAAATGGTCACCGAGTATGTCTGTGCTGGTTGATTAGTCCTTGTTGTATTGTTTGAGTGTGATTACATACAGTATATGGGTCTAATTATTGCTTGTGTAATGTATCCATGTCAGTATGCACCATGTAACAAATGAAGTAATGAGCTTATGTGAAATACTTTATTTGGGTTCATTTGACCTTTTCTTGTAAAAATCTTTATTCAAGATCCTTTGCCATTATTTTTTTTCCACAGGCAATTAAAATTTTTTCCTTTTTTTTATTCTTATATTTATGCTATTTATTTTACTCTATTTATTTGAACAGATTGTGTCTGGATAATTAACAGTTGGTGCCAGGAGAGCTTTTCCAAGACTACAACTGAAAATAAAGAAAAATATTTATAATAATGAATTTTCATTAACGCCTTGTGCTGTACTGCTCACCACATTTAAAAGAATATTGTTCAATAATTTTTTTTAATGACTGGTGATTAATGTATTTTTAAATATTTTCAAATATTATAAAATTCTTCTTTTTTTGCACAGATTTTGTCTTTTTAAAATGGTCTTTTTGCCTTTTAAAAATAAATAAATAAAACCATGAAGCTATGAGTTAAACCTACTCTAATTAGATACAGTATAAACAGTTTTAGTACTGTATCACAAGACAAAAAATTATGGTAATTATTGTAATCACTTTTCTTGTTACAAACTGACAGTTGTGCATGTGTTCAAAGTATACAATTTAAAATGAACTCAATTCAAATAAAATTCATACCTTTTGCATAAAAAATGAATGTGGCTCTCCACTGTATTTAATTCACATAATGTCTGTCTTTTCCATCCTTTTGACAATCCCAGTCATCCATCCCTTTGTTTTTACCCAGTTGTCGTGAACCTCTCTACAACACCCCTCTATCTCAGTCTGGCTTAAAGATTTATTGTGCTTTTTGAAGCTGGAAAAAAATCAAGTATAACATCAGAGGTAGGGGAGACTCATTTCTGGGAAAATGGCAACAGTTTATTACCTACTTCAAGGATGTACGCACCCTGGAGGTAGATTAAGGAGAGGTGGACAGTCAATACTATCCATCTTACCCCCCTTCTTTTTTTTTTTTGATTCTGTATGGATTTATGAAAATAATACGAAACATGTGTAATTGAATCACATGTACATTTATCATAAATATATTAATCATATGTAAAAATTCCTGGGAGGTGTGGGAGGGGCTGTTCTTGGGGTAAAAAATATTGATTCTGTATTGATCTATTTTGTTGTACTCTGAAAAGTGTATGAGAATCGGCAATCCCAGTCTAGGTTTGATATTACATGGCTCTCTTAGTGTTTTTCTGGGAACATAAGGTCATGCATAACAAACAAGTAATATTTGCATATGTTATTTGCTTTTGAAGACAGGGCTGTAGTGCTGTTGTTATTGAAGCTGTGTTTATACATGAAACATGCCTGCACGTACAGTATTGTGCAAAAATCTTAGGCACTCTATTTTTGTTATAGATTATTGGGGGGTGGGGGTTTGAATCCCACCTCCGCTCTGTCCGTGTAGTTTGCTTGTTTTCCCTGCGCTTCAGAGGTTTCCTCTGGGCCCTCTGGTTTCCTCCCGCAGTCCAGAGTCATGCATTGTAGGCTGACTATCATTTTCAAATTGTCTGTAGTGTGTGAATTTGTGTGTGATTCTGCCTGCAATAGGCTGGCCCCCGTCCAGGGTATACCCTGCCTCATGCCCCGAGTTCCCTGGGATAGTTATACAGTGGGGACAAGCAGTACCGAAAATGGATGGATGTTTATTTTATGACTTCTGCATTAGTTTGTCTTAGTTTGTATGTTGGTAAAGAAAGGTCGTGCCTGCAAAAATAGAAGCAAATGTGACCGATTCTCCAGAAGAACTAAGACCTATTCTTCAAGATGTTTAGTAAAACTTACCAGTCAATTTCCACCTTGTACCTAGGATTACTGATGCATTTGTAAAATACAAAGGGTTGTAACCCAGATATTGACTTTGTTTACTACCCCTAGCAAAAATTATGGAATCACCACACTTGATGTTCACCTGACTTTTTTTTATCTATAAATGAAAAACAAATGGGCTGAAAAAGGAATCAATGTTTGTGACAGAACTGTAAGAAATCGGCTGAATGAAATGGGTTTTACGTATGGAAATGCCCAAAGAAAATGATCACTAACACCTAAACAGAAGAAAAGGTTACAGTGGGCTAAAGAGAAGCAATCATGGAGTGTGTATGATCAGATGAAAGTGATATTCAGTGATTAATCACGAATCTGCATTGGCTAAGGAAATGATGCTGGAAGTTTTATCTGGTGCCATTTTAATGAAACATATAAAGATTACTGCCTGAAGAAGACAATCAAATTTCCCCACTCATTTATGATATGGAGTTTCATGTCAGGTAAAGGACCAGGGGAGACATCAACAGTCAGTGCAAAGGTTTACATTGACATTTTGGACACTTTTCTCATTCCATAGCTATAAAATGGGTTTGGTGGTGATGATAATGCACCTTGCCACAGAGCAAAGAGTGGTAAATCATTTCTTCAGGAAAGGCAGATCAACTTAATGTCATGGACAGCAAACAGTCTGGATCTCAGATTGATTGAGAATTTATGGTGGGGGGGGGGAGGACATGCAAAGCTGATCTGTCAACCACTATTCAGAAAGACATATATCAGTATGAGACCTCTGAGAATGAAAGAAGCGAACCAGACGTTTCAGATTTGTCAGTTGGTGACTTTGTAATAGCAAAATTTTATACCATTTAAACTTCATTTGGTTGGGTTTATTATTTAAGAAATATGTCTAATTGTAAAAGTAAAATTGATTATTAAATTATTTTTTTTAAAAGAGGTAAATTACCTTTAAAGTTTCACATGGGTTTGATTCAGATTCAGATAGATGGTCAGTTTACCCGCAGATGGTGCAGTTTATCCACTGACTCAGATTAATTTACTCCTTACCTGGGGCTCATTGAGCCACAGGAACACTTTTTTTTTATAAGAAGCCATATTGTTTTTTTAGAGCCCTTTGTCAAAACATCCTGAAATTAGGTGAGATCATTTCATTGTACTTCTGCCTCATTTTCCCTTATCTTGTGTTAAAAAAAAAAAGTCTGACCTTACCCCACTCTCCTCCTACTGTATATTGAAAATGTTGTATGGAGTGCATATATTGTCTTAGTTTACAGATAACAGCTTTGAAAGTACTGTATTCATGTATTCTATTTAATTCACTAATTAAATACCTAACTGTTATTGTTATCAGGTTATAGTTGTGTATTTCAGTGTTGTTTTAGTGCTCCATGGAGATACAGTGGGTAGCATTGCTGTCTCACATCTCCAGGTCAACCAGCTCGATCCTGAGCTCTGAGTTTAACATGTTTTACTCACCTTCATAGGATTCCTATAGATTCTCCAGTATTCCACCCACCTCCCTAAAAAATGTCAATAAGTAAATTGGTTACTCTAAATGAGTGTGTGAATTCCAGAATGCCAGTATAGCCAGTGCCCCAGTAAAGGACATCCCATCCAGGGTATATTCCCACCTTACACCCAGTGTTCCCAGTATAGACGCTGGATCCACTGAAGACGAATAAACAGATTTCATTGTATTGTTTTATTCTCATGACATACCATTCCTGATTATGTGGTACAAAAATAGCAACACAGCCAGTCTAATTTTAAGTGTACTGATAATGGCTACTTTCATAATGTGTCCTCCCTCACACACTCGCCTCACCCTCAGTGTTTGCAGGATAAGCTCCATATCTACCATAACCCTGACCAGGGTAAAGCAGTTACATAAAATTAATGAATGAACATTCTGATTAACTCTTAAAGTAATTCATTAGTGAGTTACATAATGACTGTGCGTTATAACATAACCATCAAGGGCTTCACAAACTCGAAGTGTGTCTGTGCTTGAATGGCGTCCGGAACCATTTCGGTCGGAACGACTTGTGTCGCGCCTGTATGTTCCTTCCGGACCCATAACAGTGTGAGACCATCGACATGGCGCGAGCAGCCAAGGTAAAAAATTATATATATATATGCATATGTATGTATAATTCAGATATAAGTGAGATATTAAATAGACAAATACGTGCTGACACAATTGTTGTCGTATACATGCTGTTTGATTTGTACGATAATTGCATAAAAGTTTGCAGAACCACTTAGTTACATGAAGTTTTAAGATGGAGTAAACGTTGAATCAAAAAAAAAAAAAAAAAAAAATTTCAGTAAATAGTCAAAAGTAACAAAATATACATATTTGCAATGTGTGGAAAGTATGTATGTGGATTTAGAATCTGTTTCCCTCAACATAAATCTGCTGAGATAGTGTTTAACGTTAGTAAAATTTTGAATGTTACTGTATTCATCCAATCCAGAGCAGAATATGTGTCCAATTTCAGCTTTAGAAGTTGTTCACAGAAGACCAATATATAATACAGTATTATTTGCTGTATCACCCATCCCATGGCTACACATTGCACCTCTCCAAAATCACTTTCACCCTCTGTGTGTAAGCTGTAATGTGTAATGCATATGCAGTTCTCTCTCTCTCTCTCTCTCTCTCTCTCTCTCTCTCTCTCTGTCTCTCTCTCTCTCTCTCTCTCTCTCTCTCTCTCGCTTGCTCACTCTCTCTCTCTCTCTCTCTCTCTCTCTCTCTCTTTCTCTCTCTCTCTCTCTCTCTCTCTCTCGCTTGCTCTTTCTCTCTCTCTTTCTCTGCAGTCAGCTGTGGTGCTTTGCATGGATGTGGGCTTTTCTATGAGTAACTCAGCCCCTGGCGAGGAAGCCCCATTCGAGCAAGCTAAGAAGATCATTCAGAAATTCATCCAGCGCCAGGTATGTTGCTTTATTTGAACACTAAAAAAAAATCCATAGGTTCACGGTCACTCACGGTCTGGTCATGAAATTACAATCATTTTAGGTCTTTGCTGAAAACAAAAATGAGTTGGGCCTGGTTCTGTTTGGAACGGACGACACCAAGAATCCACTTGCTGAAGACAACCAGTACCAGAACATCTGTGTACAACGACACTTGATGATGGCCGACTTCGACCTGCTGGAGGAAATTGAACATAATCTTCAGCCTGGTGGTCAGCATGCTGACTGTATCCTTTCTAATCGGGTTTCTTTTTTCTTTTCTTTTTTTTTCCTTTATTTTTATGTCTTACATTTATGTCTCATATCATTTGCTTGTTTTGCTTTAGTTATTTATTTGGTATTCAGTTATTTTGTAAATTCATATAGCTGACATGATTCTTTGAACTAGTACTAGTAAAGGTAACAAGCTGTGTCAGTACTTAAAAGTAATTAATTCTGATTACAATTACATGTACTTATCCTGCATTAGAGATGGACCGATAGTGGATTTTACCGATAACTAAGTTGGGCGGTACCTGCTGATAACCAACTGATCAACTGATAGTTTTTCAAATTGATACAGAACAAAACCATAACACTCAAAGTAAAAATATTGCTGAATTTTATTACAGAAGTAAACAGTATTGACTGTATCATGAAAATGCACTGTCCGTTTTTTTAAATGAAATAAGTATTAATATATTAACTATTAACTGGCACCCTGTCCAGGGTGTACCCCGCCTTGTGCCCGATGCCTCCTGGGATAGACTCCAGGTTCCCCCGTGACCCTGAAAAGGAGTAAGCGGGTGAAGATGGATGGATGGATGGATATTAACTATTAATAAATATAAAAATAGATAAAAGATATACATCCAAAATGAACCAAAAAGTATAACACTCCAAATAAAAATAAATTTCCAAAATGAATTTGAAAAACAAATAATAAACTCTTCAAACAACACAATGAAATGTGTCAGTGAAAGTTTTTATTTTCTTCCAGAGGCCGCTCTCCTACTGCATAATGAAAGTGGAGCCTCAGCCTCCCCAACAACAGACGCAACCAGGAAAAACTATCGATTTTAGCAGATAACCGATATTTCCAGTTATCGGTGCCAATTAATCTGCAAAACTGATCAATCTGTCGATCTCTATCCTTTATTATCAACACAGTGCAAATATTAATGAGTAGTACTGGTTGTAGATAGATCGGTAGACAGGCAGATAGATATGCAGTGCATAAATTTTGTCAGTATTGTTGATGTTCTGCAATGAACATCAGACATTATCAAATCCTTGACGTGATGGTTTCCAGGGCTGGATGCGCTTGTTGTATGCATGGATCTTCTACAAAAGGAAACCATGTAAGTTTATTTCCTATCTTGCCATCTGTTGATCTATTTTAAGATTTCTGAAGGTTAAATAATGTGATATGTTGATTAGGGGGAAAAAATATGAGAAGCTGAATATCGCCATGCTCACTAACCTCAACACGCCGGCCTGCGCAGATCAGCTGGACATCATTATTGGCAATTTAAAGAAAGCTGGCATTACCCTGCAGTTCTTGTGAGAGATTTTTAAACGATCGTATATTTACTTATAGTTTTAATTTTGTCATTATGTTCGAGTATTCTAAAAAAATACACAACGTCAGCAAGTGTGAGATCACATGCCTGAAATGTGTGTGTGTGTCTGTGTTTTGTAGTCTGCCGTTCCCTGTGGATGCAGATGAAGGGGCTGCTGGAGATGGAGACAGACCAGGTCCAAGGCCTCCACCCCAGTGTGGAAAAGGCCTGAGTAGGGAGCAGAAGAAGGGGCTGGAGATGGTCAGGCAGGTCATGACTTCTTTGGATGAAGAAGATGGCTTGGACGAAGTCTACACTTTCAGGTACTGTGGACATTTGGCATGTTAATTAAGATTGAACCTTTTGGTTTGTGGTAGTTTCTGCATACAAGCCTGAGACACTTGCATGACTATAAAAAGTGAGTTATAAACCTTCCGCCCTTCCTCACTTCCTGTTTATCTGAGTTATGTGTACAGACTTATGTCCCACCAATTTAAAAACTGATGGTTTATAATGCCGGCTCTTTTTAATTTAAATAACTGTGGTAGGCTGTAATAACACAGTTTGCGAAGATGCTAATGAAGCGGGGGGCATGATGGCTTAGTGGTTAGCACTTTTGTCTCACACCTCCAGGGTTGGAGGTTTGATTCCCCTGTTTGCACAGAGTTTTCTCCCCGTACTTCTGGGGTTTGCTCCATGTACTCTGGTTTCCCCCAGTCCAAAGACGTGTGTTGTAGGCTGATTGGCATCTCCAAATTGTCCATAGTGTGTGTGGGCCTGTCCCCGCCCACTATATGGTGTCAGTTATAAATAAATCCATGGTGTGTGTGTGAGATTGTGCCCAGCGATATGTTGGCACCCTGTTCAGGGTGTCCCCCGCCTTGTGCCACGAGTTCCCTCGGATAGGCTCCAGGCTCCCTGTGACCCTGTATAGAATAAGTGGTACAGAAAATGGATGGATGAAAACAATTACTTGCATAATAACCTACATAATTTCTAACCAAGTCTCAGATAAGCAGGTTTAGTTCACTTTGCAAGTCATGGTCACGTGACCAGATTTAAGTCCATGTCTCTACAATCCAGTACATCACTCTAGGGAAATAATAAAATACTTCAAGGTCTATTTTTTGGTAAATATTTGTTTCTCTGTTTAACAGCGATGCTGTGGAGAAGCTGTCAATGTTTAAGAAAATTGAGAGACGGCCGATGGCGTGGCCCTGTCTTCTTACCATTGGAAGCTCCCTGTCCATCCGCATCATCGGATACAAAACGGTGAGCTGTCTTTCAACTTTACAGAAGCTGCTGTATTAAAAAAAATCCAAGATTTCAGCTGAGTCACTGGGGAAAAGTGCCAGAGGGCACGGTGTTTAACTGTTCAGTCCTATCACTGCAGAGAATAAATTTGTAAAGAGTTGATTTTGGTAGAGCTGAAACATGACCCTGCGTGGGACTTAATTTCTACACCTAGCAGACAGGATCACCTGTTCATTCATGCAGTTATCCAATCAGCCAATCATTTGCCAGCAGAGCAGTGCATGCAGAACAATCATGCAGATACAAATCAAGAGCCTCAATAAATGTCCGCTTGAGAAACAAATTTCAGATCTCGGTTACTTTGACAATGGCATGGTTGTCGGTGCCAGACGGGCCGGTTTGTATATTTCAGAAAGGGCTCAAGTCCCTAGGATTTTCACACAACAGTCAAGTGTAGAGTAGAGTTTGCACAAAATAGTGTAAATAAATAAATATCCTGCACTTTCAGATGTTAGAGATATATTGTGGTTGGTTCAAGATGGGGTGAATACTTATGCAACACATGGTATAAAGACACTGTTAAAGCTGAATTTTTTTTCCTTTTCTGTAAAGGTGTGTGAGGAGAAGATTAAGAAGACCTGGGCCATAGTAGATGCTGAGAGTCACCAGAAAGATGATGTAAAGAGGGACACAGTCCACTGCCTCAATGATGACAATGAGACTGAAGTGCAGAAAGATGATGTCATTCAGGGTGAGAGGTGGCCCTTTAGGTTTCTTGGGCCATCCGACTTCTTTAGAAACGTTTGGTTTATTTATCCAGTTTAAGTAAAGTCTTGATAGCAGGGTTTGTTTTGTTGGTAACTCTTAATAATCCTGCACTAATACCTGAATTAATACTTACTTAAATATGAACTAATGATGAGTTAAGGTATGTACTAATCACCAACTAATAAAGCGTTAACCTTAACTATGACGTGAGTCTTATGAATTAATGCGTGAATAACGACCACTTTAAGTAATCATTTGTTAGTTAATGTATTATTTAGCATGTAGGATTAAACTAAATCAAACATGACCTATTAGAAAGAATATGAATTAATCGTGCATAATTTCCAATTGTTTATATGAGTTGCCATATGCAGCTGCGCACACAAACATCCAACATAAAGACACTCTAATAATGAGCACCAGTAATTTCTTCTTCATTGCGTCATCCTCTATCCATTTCTCTTTAAATCCCACTGTAGTACTAGTACGTGCACTGGGTGGCTTGGGCCTGAGACACTGCTCCTTTACCAACAAGAGTGATATGAATACAGCAATATTTATTCATTTAGCAGAAGCTATCCTCT
The DNA here is from genome assembly GCA_022414735.1 of Noturus placidus. Lineage (NCBI taxonomy): Eukaryota > Metazoa > Chordata > Actinopteri > Siluriformes > Ictaluridae > Noturus > Noturus placidus. Next base: position 21,616 of record JAFFST010046665.1, read on the forward strand.
ATTAACATCTAGCACCATACAATGATGTTTGTGTCTGCAGCTGTATGAGGCAAATTATTTAAACAATTTGAAACGATGCACATTTGCACAATTTAGTTTGATGTAGTTTACCCCTACGTGTTAATTAATACATTAACAGTCATCGTTATGCACACATGAATTTATAAGACTCACGTCGTAGTTGAATTTAGCTCTGCATTAGTTGGTGATTAGTACAAGCCTTAACTCATCATTAGTTCATATTTAAGTAAGTATAAGCCTGTCTGAATAACTACTTTTTGTCGGGCGATATATCGTCTCAGAAATAATTGTGATAACCGATAGTCATTTTAATACCATTTTGTCATTGATTATATTATAACGATAATATAATACCATAATCATGCAAGTACGCCCTTTCAAAGAACAAAGAACTTTTAATTCTAAAGAAAATTTAGACATTGGAATTGAAATGTCAAAAAAAAATAATTATATCTTAACCAAATAAAGCATAAGTAAATAATAAATAAACCTTTGTTTACAAAGGGGTCATATTTAGGTTTGACTACATATCTGTAGTCCTCTTTCACATTGTTCTACAAGGCTGGAATGGCAGTTTGGGTGATGTACGTTCTCTTTAGCAGCTCGTATTGCCTGTCAAAAGTTTTCAGAATATTTTTAAATGCTGTTTTTCTTTTTTTTTTCGACTGTGTTTAATGGCTGCATCTTTTTGGCTATATAGTGAGTTACGCTATCTGTGAGCGTACGCCATTTTGCGCGGTCTTTATATTTGCAATGCCTGGAAAAGGCATCCACAATCTGGAAGACACACCTCCACCTCCAACTGCTGTTTTGTTCCCAGGTTGAAAAATTGGATGGGATGGTTGTGTTTTATGAGTTTTTAAGTTAGTTATATTGCCTCTTTTCATTGCCACTGTTTTTAAACAAAGTCGACATACCGGCTCTTTCACGTTAATTGGCTTCCTCTCTCATTCGGCTTAAAGTCAAAATTTTCCCACACCGGATCTGTGGATTGCGGCTTTGAAACCAAGTCCATTTGGACTTCTTCCAAACAGGGTGTAGTCGTCAGGAAAACACTCATTGAGCATATAGTGAATGAAACCCTGATGGTGATGCTCAGTTATCAAGATAGGAGCGACACTGGGATTTTGCTCAATTGCAACAATGTGTTTCATTATTAAAATTATTTTGTTTTAAACATGCTAAGGCCATAAGCTAAGCTAATTGGTGCTTGCACTTTTGCCACTGATGGAGCACCCACTGCTTCTCCTTCATCTCATAGGATATGATGTGTGTATATATACATTGGTGAATTTTATATAAGATTGCTCTCCCTCCAGAATTTTTCATTGTTGGCTCACTTGTTGTGAAAAGTAGAATGCTAGTTGTGCACCCACTATGGCAACCAGTAATAGGAACGCCTACTGGCAACTTCATAGTACAACAACTGGCGACTTGCAGCGCTAAAATCGCTGTCTGTGTGAACATACCTACAGAGAGCAGACAAGATGACAGAGGCAGTGCAATTGGCTAAAATGTTGGTGACATAAATTTTTATGTAAATACAATGGGTGATAATTTGGGTCACATGACATATGTAGTAATTATCGCGACAGGCTTAAGTAAGTATTAATTCAGGTATTAGTGCATGATTATTCGTGCACTGTTATTGTAAAGTGTTACTGTTTGGTTATTGTATGGAATTTCAACAGTACATTTGCATAAGCAATTTTACTTCATTAGTATCTAATTAAGCGATGTTCTTTTTCTCCCTCTCCTTCATGTTAGGTTTCCGTTACGGGAGTGACATTGTCCCGTTCTCCAAAATGGACCAAGAGCAGATGAAGTACAAGTCCGATGGAAAAAGCTTTGCTGTGCTTGGCTTTACCAAGCAGGAGCTGGTGAGTTGTTCACCACAAGATGGAGCACTTTCTCCGTAAATCAGTACATAGGGCAGGGGTCGGCAACCTGTACCACTCAAAGAGCCATTTGGACCCGTTTCCCACAGTAAAGAAAACACTGGGAGCCGCAAAACCCTTTTGACATTTAAAATGAAATAACACTGCATATAACGTTTTTTTTGCCTTTATGCTATGTATAAACAAACTATAATCTGTTGCATTTATGAAATCAATGAACGACTGCAGAGAAAACAAAATTAATTACATTTCTGCATGCAACAAAACATTTTGAGCTCCGAAAAAAAGACGTTGGGTTGAAGGTTACTTTCAAGTAAAATACTCAAACTCAAACAAAACTCGCATATG
>JAFFST010046665.1:24152-35617 GCA_022414735.1 Noturus placidus
CAAACTAAAATAAAATACATTTTAATTAAATACTCATTAATTATTTTCAAAAGCCACGGGGAGCCTGTCATGGATCCTCCGGAAGCAGTGCGCATGCGCCATGCATGCGCGCTGCATTTGCTCGGCTCCGAAGCGGACTTGACTGACAGTTCTAAACACGTGGACTTTTGCCTAGCCCCGTGTACGTTGTTTGCTGATCGCCTGACCCTCGCCTGTCTCTGGATTACCTCTGTTGGATTTACGTTTGGGATTACACTTTTGACACTGTTTGTAAATAAAGCACGGTTCGCACTGCAATTGCGTCCTGCCTCATTCTCCGCCGTCACGAGACGTGACAGAGCCGCATCAGAAGGATGAAAGAGCCGCATGCGGCTCCGGAGCCGCGGGTTGCCGACCCCTGACATAGGGGTTCCTGTTCTTAAAATGATGCTGCAACGGTTCCTCTCCATCAAAATCTGATCTCAGACCAGTGTAAAAGATCTGCGTTTACAAATTTAAGAATATTCACCACACTTTCTAAATTCAGCAACTTCAGTCTTCAAACTTGGAGAGAGTGAGAGAAAATATGTCAGTCACTCCAGCATACATTGTGTTTGGCCGATTAACTTTTTAATTCACAAACTCAAATGTTCTACACACATGGGTGTGGTTTATTTATATAATATTAGGATCTGTTGTTATGTGTATTTATTTTGTGCAGATTTATCGCCATCATTTCATGGGCCAGCAGATTGTTAAGGTTTTTGCTGCTAAAGATGATGAGGTAAGTGTAGCTTGGCATATAAATGTTGTTATTACAGTGCATTTCTGTCCTGACACAGATTATATGTATAGTTTTAGGTTATTTAGAAGACATTTGGAAAATTCACATTTTTGTCAGTTGTTTTTAAGGCCACTCCTAGTTTTTATTGGCAAAACTACATGCTGTTGATAAATTAAAATTTCTGTGTGTGTTTGTTTGTGTGTGTGTTGCAGCATGCAGCTGTTGCGCTCTCCGCTCTGATTCAAGCTCTCGACAGTCTGAAGATGGTGGCTATTGTTCGTTATGCTTATGACCGCCGCTGCAACCCACAAGTAGGAGCAGCTTTTCCTTGCGTCAAAGACAAATACGAGGTATGTGGGTCTGAGTCATACAAAAATATGCCTCATGCTATGTGTGTCACCCTGGAGACACTGTCCTTCCTCTGCTCCCCAGTGCTTGGTGTATGTGCAGTTACCGTACATGGAGGACCTCCGTCAGTTCACTTTCCCTTCACTGGAGAACAACAAGAAATTTATTCCATCAGGTGAGAAGTCATGGGATCCGACTGATCTGTCGGAAACTGGACAATTATTTTTTTTTTTTTTTAAGAAATGGGGAAATTCAGCTCTAATTGCCACATTTTCCAAAATTGTGGACATACTGTTTTCCCCCCAGAAAAATCAGCTTCTTTAGGATGAGCTACATTTATTAGAACCTACATCGAGTAGTCCTATCATGACTTCTCCATAATCACCTAATCCTAGTTATTTGAGCTGACCCAGCTTGTTTTACATTCATATGTAATACAAAACATACATTTTCTCTTGGCAGCAGTTGACCTGTGTATTGGTCTTGTGATCCTGTAGAGGTCAAGACTATGGTCTGTTTACTTTCTAAAATAATCAGTCCCTCCATGATTTTGTGATCGCAGGGGTTAACACGAAATCAGGGAAACGTCGCGATATTCTCAGGAGCTTGAAATTTTTACCGCAGATTTTCTGCAGACTCGGGCCAAGACGCGTCACGTGACGTCATCACAACGCACATTCAGTCAAAGCCCCTTAAACATGAGTATAGCTAAAAGGTCCTATTTACCAACAAGCATCACTGCGAAAGAGCGTTCAAAACAATTTTGTGAAGTTGCGATTTCACCACTAAAAACTCAAAATCAAGCATTTTTGGGCACAATAATAACAAAAAAAAAACTCTGCAGAATCCTGTATGGACTGTAGAATATGTAGAATCTGCTTGTTGTTAAGTAGAGCTCGTTCCAGACCTTTGTTCTCACTGTATCACATTTGGGGGGAACAATTTAATAAAATTACATACCTCATCTACAGATATGTGGAATTTGTGATAAAGTTAATTTTCTTTCTCTTTCTCTCTCTCTCTGACTGCTAGAATTTTCTTGTTAGCAGTGTTGGCACCTCTGGTTTATGTCAAAACCCACACACACAAAATCACCTCATCACAAATTGCCTTCCCTTGGTGTGTGCAGTCAACAGTCAATGTGAGCAACATTGATTTAAGTTGCAAAGCACAAGATCACTGCTGGTTTTCAGAGCTGCCAACATCTATGGTTTAGCCATAGCTTTTATGATTTTTTTTCCCATTGCTATGTCGATACACACTTTTCAGCTTTGCCAGCTAAATGCAGTGATCAGAACAAATATGAATAAAATTCTCCCTTTGGGAAAAAAAAGCCAGTTAACTGAAGAGGAAAGGATGCGGGATATGAAAGACATGCATTTGCTCTTAGCTGTGATTTCTTTTGCTTCACATAGACTTCAGCTAGGTGAATTCATAAGCCAATTCAGATCAAGAAAGAGGACTGTAGTATTTTTGTTCAGTGAAAAAATGGGCGAGCTGCTTATTCCTAAAATGTACCATATGCATTGATATGAAGAAATTCCTAGCCTGGTGTTTGTGGAATTGAACCACAAACACCAGGCCAAGATTTTCTTGTTATCAATGTTGGTGTAACACTTTTAACAATAGATATGGTCACGAATCAGCTTTCAGCTATCCTGATGTAGGTTTAGATGCTTGACGAGCAGGCCAGAGACAAAAATCTCCCAGAGATGACATGAGGATGAAAACTTTGAAAAAGCAGGCTTAAAAGGGACCCTATCCTCTTTTGGGTGAAACCATATAGTGGAATTTTAAATCTTTACTCTTCCACAACTATATACTAAGTAAATTTACTATGTACTATGTACTTTGTGTGTTTAAAAGGATGTTCAGTATGATCATCATAGTCTATGATTGCAGCAGGAGAAGGGTGAGATGTGGGCATTAACTGTTTAAGGGAAAGAATCCAGTAGAAAATCATCAAAGTCACTAATATTACAAATTAAAAAAATTATTATAATAAAAATGTATGCACCACTAACCCACCAGATTTGCAGAACCTAGAAAGACAATAGCAACTGCTGTTATTCCATCTATTGTGGAGGCTGTAGAGTGAGTAAGTAAATATCAGCATGCCTGAAACCGATGATTCACAATGACAGACAGTATGAAGCATTTTATAGCCATAGAAATGTTGCCGTTCAATATAGTGTTACTGTTCAGTAGGATTTACACTTTAAGAGCACTGTACTCTAATAATCTTCGACTGAAATTTCAGGATCATGACATGCCTAAATCCAAGTTTAGCTAGGTGTTGGTTTTTATAAACATGAGAAAATTTGTAGCTGATGAATTAATGATCAATGTTTGTTGGCTGTCAAAATTGTCCTGAACCTTTTTTTATTAGTATATATAAATGCTGTTCTGTCTCTCTTTACCCAGAGGCTCAGCTGTCAGCAGTGGACAATCTCATCAGCTCTATGATGCTGGTGGAGGAGGGTGAAGATGGACAGAAGGAGGACATATTCAAAGTCAACAAAATCCCCAACCCACAATTTCAGAGACTCTTCCAGGTAAGAGAGCCACACAGCTTATTTCAAATTTTGGTTTGTGCAAGATATTGCCTGAAATCAGCCAGAGAGCAAAGCGGAAAACTGCTGTGCTTGTAGTACTTATATCTTTTTTTAAAAAACTCCTGTTTTTCTGACCACTACAACTTGATCCATATTATTGGCTCTGATGTATCTGTGCTGTGTGGACAAAATTGAGCCATCACTTTCACAGAATAAATGGCATGCACTTAAACTTGTTTTTAGTAAACCTTAATTTATTGCCATGGAATTTATCCATCCATGGATGGATGGATGGATGGATGGAATTTAATAGAGACCCCCGCTAGTATGGCTTTGCTTTAAAACAGAATTGTTCATAACAATTTTTATTGATTCTCATACACTTTTCAGAGTACAACAAAGATATATCAATACAGAATCAACATTTTTTACCCCGATAACAGCCCCTCCCACCCAGGAAAGTTTACATTTGATTAATTTCCTTATGATTCATGTACATGTGATTTAATTACATATGTTTCATTTTCATAAATCCATACAGAATCAAACTTTTAACCCCAGTAACACCCCCCCAAGCAAGATTTATATATGATTCATTTATATGTAATTTTACACATGGTTCATTTACACATGATTCATAATGTGTAAATATTATAAAACCCAACAACAGGCATAAGACTCAAGGGCAATATAACCTTTTGATCTTTAATACAACGGTGAGTCTCCTGTAAAAATACTATATCAGAGTTTTTAAAAGTTTCAAATATATAAAATGTATAAAAACCTTAGATCTCTTAACAGGATTACCCATACCTATGACGTTCCAACTAATAAATCTTAAAAGGCGTGCTTGTCCTAGCCGTGCTGGGATCAATATTACTACTAACCATCTAATAAAGTAAACCATAGGGATATAAATAGTCAATTAGAGCCAGAGTGATTTCCCCTCCCTCCAAAAAACCCTTAAACATAAAAACACCCAAAGTCTCCAAAACCCAAAGGAGACAGCAGTGTATCCCTCTATAATCAAAAGTTGTTCACACTGAGACAACCACTCGGAAAGAGCGCTGAACTAACCGACCCTTACTAAAACTAAAGATTTCAGTAAGAGAAATCCCCTACTGACTTCAAATCTGATAAACAGTCTGCGCTCAATAACAGATATAATGTCCTTAACTTTAATAATATCCTTAACTTGTATAACCGCTGTGCAGGTGATACAGTTCATCCTGATATCAAGAGTTTCACATATTCTCCTGCTACCTCTGCTGGAATAAAGTCCTTCTGGACACCGTTATGTGTAATGCGAAGCCGAGCTGGGTGAAGTATTCCATACCGAGCGCCCTCAACATCACGAAGTTGACGCCGAACCTCATTAAATGCAGCTTGAGCCCGAGCTATCTCAGGTGTGTAATCAGGAAAAACAGAAATAATCAAATTCCTCACTTTAATCCGCTGGAGCTGTCTCGCACAGCGTAAAATATCAACACAGTCACTGTGATAGTGGAATCTGCACACAATTGCTCATGGTCGTTCATCAGGCTTGGGCTTCGGCTGAAGGGTCCGGTGAGACCGGTCCAAAACCGGCTCCTTCTCCAGTCCAAACGCCTCTTTTAACAAGACCGCTACAGCAGCAGTTGTACGTGTGTCAGAACCTTCTGGAACTCTCATTATTCGAACGTTATTGCGCCGTGACCTCGTCTCCAAATCCTCACATTTATTCTGTAATTGAGTCACGGTCTCAGTGAGAGACTCGATGGTAGACTTCATGTGTGCTATGTCATGTGTAAGTGCGTGCTCGATTTCCCCAACCGTACCCCTCAATGCTGATATGGCGGCCTCGGTAGCAATTTTATCATTATCCTGCTGTGTTTTCACAGCATGCAGGTCAAGCTGGATAGCAGACAGCGCATCCCTGAGAATCCCATGGAGCTCCGTATTAAAAATATCAGCGATATCCTTCCTCAATGAAGCCAGCAGCTCAAGCTTGAGTGCGGCGAGATGAAAGTCACCGGTCGGCAACGCGGATTCAGGGGGAGAGGAGGACACGCTCATGGCGCGCGCACTCGGCCCCAGTCGTGTTTGAATGCCACCTCGGGTTTTCGTATTCTTTCCAGACATTTTAACGTGACAAAAAATTCAAATTATAAGCAAAGATAAGGAGTAAATTAAGTTAAAGTATATTATATGACCAAAAAGTGCAAATTAATTAAAATTTTAATTGAAATCAGCAGGAGCCTCCAGCTTCGCGTCCTACTCCATTCGAACCCGAATTCGAACCCTAAAACAGAATTGAATCTCATTTAACATTGGGATTTTATCTAAATTCCATTCAAATCACTTTTATTTATATCGCACATTTAACAATAGACATCGTCACAAGACAGCTTTGCAGAAATTCTTGTCTAAATTCATGTGACGTTGGTTTATTTTCATTAAGGAGCAAGCCAGAAGCAACAGTTGCAACAACAAAAATAAATCACTTCCAGAGATGACACGAGGAAGAAAAATCGAAAGGATGCAGACTCAAAAGTTCTACTGAATAGTGGGATTATAAATCATTCTCTTCTCCAACTGTATACTAGGGCTGGGCGATAAGACAAAAACATCATAGCACGATAATTGAGATAATCATTTCTATGATACACAATGCACATCATGATGTATAATTTAGCTAACAAACTCTCTGCAAAAACAGTAGCAAAATAAACAATAAATACATTCAACTGAGTTTGACGCTACTTTTCTTTAATGCCTACGAAGACAAAAAAAATTGTCAAATCAAAGGCATCCAGTCCGTATCATCCAATTTGTATTTATTAAATATGTATAAAAAAATTATAATAATTTAAAAAAAGTACATCACCATACCAACGATATCTCCAAAAGGTGTATCGCGTAACCATTTAACAAGATATCAGTATAATATCGAGATATCGCCCAGCCCTACTGTATACTACAATTTCGAAGTATTTAGTGTGTTAAAAGGATGTTCATTAGGAGCATATTGTAACGAAGAGTCCTGGGATTAGCACAGAAACATCTTTATAATTAAAGCAGCATCTCTTATGTACACGTCTACTGTATCCAGGTATGACCTCATTTACTGAGCGCTGAGAAATTCCCAGGCATTTACATATCTCATGTGACATCATGATACTTTTTTTACAGTAACATGACATGTCTCTGAAGATTGAAGGTGTGAGTTGGTGGACCTTTAGAATTCAACAGCTTTCATGTGACATAAAAATGACCTGGATAACCTGGAAAGGTTTTTGTCATCCATCATAACCCTGAGAAAGTAAACCTTTTGGCTGCACGACCACAGCTTTATACATGGGGGTTGTTTAGGTTGACCAAAATTTGTCTGCATAGAAATGTAATAGACATTGTTGTTGTTTTTTTTCTCACTACCCCAGTGCCTACACCATCGTGGGGTGAACCCAGATGCACCCCTGCCCCCCATGGAGCCGTGGCTCAAGCGGATCCTGGATCGGCCCCAGGCTGTCTCTGCCCGCTGCCGTGCACCTCTGCAGGAGATGAAGAAACTCTTCAGCCTGAAGGAGGTGGTGCAAAAGAAGGGCCAGAAGACCAGTGCGGATGTGTTTGGGAATAGGTAAAAAAAATAAAAATAAAATCTCTTGTCAGCAAGAAAGGAGGGAAGACTGGAGACTATTGGAGACAAGTTGCACTGCTAAGCACTTACAGCATAGTATCAGTAATGATGATTCCACTCTGAAGCTCTTTATTAGTCTAAGACTAAACTGAATTTATACTCAAATCTGTTTTTCAAAAGGGAAAACCAAGCAAACATGGAAAATCCTTGTATCTCTTGTAATGTACACCATTAATCGATTCAGAAAAGTAGCCTTATGTGTTTTTTTTTTCTTCTTGTTGTTGGTAATCCCTGATGTTTAAAAGTTTGTGCTCTCTTTTTCCACATAGCACTGAAGAGCCAGACGCAAAGAAGTTCAAAATGGATGAAGGGGAGAAGTTCAGCCTAGCAGAGACCTCCGGAGGAAACATTACCTCTGTGAGAAAGCATCAAATAAGTTCTAGAATTTTAACGTGCTTCTGAACAAACTTCAACAGGAAAGTTAATGTTGTACCTCCATGTATTGTCTTTACAGGTAGGTAGCGTGAACCCTGCAGAAAACTTCTGCACTTTAATTCAAAAGAAGACCATTCCCTTTGACCAAGGTGAGATATGGACAGGCGCCTTTTATTTTTAACGTTTAAAAAAGGAAGTTTAAGGGTCCGTACTTAAATAAGGAATAGAATCATGTAAGAATAGAAAAATGATCAATAATGCGACCCAAAGTGTGCGAAGTGTAGTTATTATTCCCACCCTGAAGTTGATTATTTTCTAATAACAACACATCCCAATGTGTTTTATTCTTTTTTGGCTTTTTTTTCCTGAGCAATTTGACAAGGATTACAACTTATTTGTTTAAAAAAGAAAACAGAATATTTTACTCATTCAGTTCTGTGTTGTTGAACGTCTGAAATAGAAGTTCATTGCTGTACATCACTTACGTTATAGTTTCTGAAATCCGTCGTTCTCTCACCAGCATTTTTTTTCTCTTTCTTATATTTCTCTAACTAAATACTCTTTCATACAGTTTTATTTTGTTTGTGGCACCAATAGGGCCACAAATTGTTTTTGATTGTTTGTCTTTAATTGTAATAATATACTCCAAAAGTCTTTTAATAGGCACTGTGCATTCTGAACATTGGTATTGATATGAATATATAGACTGAAGCCTTTTGAATATTGGCTTTAGAGCTTTGCAATAAATAATATAATTTAATATATCATCATCTCAGGTATTGTCAGATATCTCTGTCTTCCATTTAGTGTTACACCCACTTAGTGGAAAAACAAGCATTCAAAGCACTGCTCAGCAAATGAGCACTTAAGTACACCAGTGACAGATTAGTTTCTAAGTGTACTCTGCTGTCTCCACTGTTTCCGCTGAGTATGGTGTTAGTCATCGGCAGAAATCTCGCTCACAGCTGACCAGGTTCACACGTCTGTTGAAATAATTGCTTTTGTCACCTTTGTCAAAGCTTTGCAACATTTCTGCGTGTCTTTGTGTTACTGTCCCACTGACTTGTTTTGTTTTTGGTCCTTACACCAGCATGTGAGCAGCTCACCCACAGGATGGAGCAGTTGCTGGGCAACAGGAGCACCGACTATTACATGAAGACCATTGCATGTGTCCAGGCCTATAGGGAGCAGTCCATTAAGGTGAATGTTCAATTAAGGCTCAATATTCCGTTAGGGTTTACTTTACAATCAATACTACTGTCAGTCTGTAGCTTCTTCGGCGAGCTAACAGAGTTACCTTTGCTAAGTGTGTCATATTTAGACTAAGGCCCCCACTCGACACATCTGGATTGTTTACTATCTTACGTCATTCATGCGCTTATCAGTCCAGTTGAGGGGGAAAGGTAATCATCATCATCATCATTGGCTGCACCGAATGCAGTTGTAAGTGTTCTCAATACACCATGAGCATTAATAGCTCCAAACAGCAGATGAGTTGCTTCTGATGAGTCACAAGAATTCTCATTTCGAGTGCGCTGAACACCTGTTGAGTCTTCTGACAAAGCACTCGTGGGCATTTTTAGGCATTTGTTTACAGAGCTGTGTGAATGACTGTGCACTGAAATGTACTTATACATGTTAATCCCAGATAATCATCATTATCAGAACACTTCAATGTACTCAGAGGGTTTTTTTTAAATTGTACAGGTCTACAAGGATATATGATGCTTGAGAGGGTCTGAAACATATAAAATGAATTTATAATAACTACAACGTAATTCCTATAATTTTTAGAAACACTCAGGGCTGTATTTAGAACTGGTGGTTTAAGTTCAGTGGGAGTTTGCATGTTCTTCCTGTGCTTTGAGGGTTTCCTCCCCCAGTCCAAACACATGCACTGATTGGCATTTCCAAATTGTCTGTAGTGTGCGAATGGGTGTGTGCGATTGTGCCCTGAAATGGGTTGGCATCCTGTCCAGGGTGTCCCCTGCCTTGTGCCCCGAGTCCCTTAGGATAGGCTCCAGACTCCATTGCAACCGTGTATAGGAAAAACGGTACGATGGATGGATGGATGGATGGATGGATGGATGGATGGATGGATGGACTAATACAACAATAAACACATGAAAATATGAGGTAGGAAATTGAACTTGGCAATCAAAACATCTTGCAAGTTGTGATGTCCCACTTAGAGGTCTGCATCGACTGAGGATCCCAGTAGGCAGTTTTTACTTTCAGGTGATCAGATGCAAAGCTTGTGTCACAAAGAAAGTAAGACCTTAACATTAACACCAGAGCCAGAGCCATATCTCCCTGCAGTAATTGCCTGGTTTCCCACTGGAACTAAGCAGGGCTGAGCCTGGCCAATACCGGGTTGGAAGACCTCCTGCAGAAAACCAGGGTTGCTGCTGGAAATGGCATTATTGAGGTCAGCAGGGGGTGCTCACTATGTGGTCTGTGTGGGGCCTAATGCACACTCGTGTATAAATGCAGCGGATCACGGGTGCTATGGTTTGAGTTGTTTTGTAAATAACTTATAAATAAGTGAATTATAAATGTTAAGGTGTCAACAATTATAATGACTGTGTGAATGGACAGGATAGGTTAGAATTTCTTTTTCAACAGGAGTAAAAATGGTCCCATGCTCACCTCTAGTCACAGAGTTGGGTGTAACTGTATTCTAATGAGTTTTTTTTTTTGCTGACACAGTAATGAAACGCATTACATTTTAAATTGATGTAATATGATTACAGTTACTGATGTCAATAGAATCACGCTGGTTGATCACTTGGAGTGGTTTATCACTAAGTATCTGAACGTCAGTAAAAGAAGTTTTAATTTTTTATCTTCAGTGAACGGAGGTGAGACCAATCAGACAGGTTTACAGGGAAACACGTGGAACTACTCGTGTCTTATTGGCTGACGGGTCTCAGTTCTGCCAAACGCTAGCTCACAGTCAATGTGAGGGGAAAAATGGATTTGCAGCGATTTTTTTAATTTTTAAATCAGTAAATGGGTTGAAATTGAAACGGTAACATGCGATGACACTGAGCAGGAAAAAAAAGGTGTGTAAATGTCTACATGAGTTCCAGTTGACGAGAACATCATATGAGCAGAACATAAGGAAATCTAAAAGTTTTATATTATATAATAGTTTTTTTAATCAAGTTTTATGATAAATCCCACTTTTTACATTGACACACGCTAAAATTACTGAAAGAACTCTGGTTTGATAGGTTTTGAAAGTTAATTGAAAGTTAAGTAATGAGTAATGTAAACTTTTTACAAGCAGTAATCAGTAATGTAATCAGATTACAATTTTAAAGTAGTAATTAGTCATCTGTAGTGCACTTTTTTTTGAGTAATTTAGCCAACACTGGGCACAATCTCATTGTTCTATTTCTGATAACCTACAGCTAGCTGAACAGAAGCTCAAAAGTATTGGACAACACTTACCCGAGACTTTCATCTTATCAATGAGTGTCTATAAAATGTCAAATTCATTTGCTATCCCATTGAAAACATGACAGGTGTGATGGTGACATCCTTTTAATTCTGATTGGGAAGAAAATGTGAATTCCAGACTGATACTGATCAAGAATTTCAGACCAGAATCAATATTTAGTATCAGGTCTCTATGGTTAAACTAAAGGATTGATTATATGTACATACAGTGGTGTGAAAAAGTGTTTGCCCCCTTCCTCATTTCCTGTTCCTTTGCATGTTTGTCACACTTAAGTGTTTCGGA
>JAFFST010046665.1:44878-57628 GCA_022414735.1 Noturus placidus
TTAATAATAAACACCTTCATTTACAAATTGCATTTTGTGTTTACTTGTGTTGTCCTTGACTATTGTTTAAATTGGTTTGATGTTCCGAAACACTTAAGTGTGACAAACATGCAAAGGAACAGGAAATGAGGAAGGGGGCAAACACTTTTTCACACCACTGTACTGTATGTATGGATATGAAAAGTGCATCTGTGTAAACTTTGTACATTTGTAGATTTTCCCACAAAATGTTCAGAATAGCCAAAACTATGTTTGAACTTTAATTATCACTGGCGAACACTTCCTCAGTGTTCAACGTCATCAAAAAAAAAACTCCCTTCCCCATCCACAAAGCTACTTATGTCTTGTAAGAATGAATGTCACCCTGACCCAATAAACCCCACTGATTTACTGCTAATTCTGAAATATGCCATAAAATGGGACTGCAAGCAGAAATGTACAGATCTGTTCATTATTTTGACAGCAACACCAGGTTTGCCACAAGCAGTTATAGGAACCATTAAACCTTCAGCAACAAAATAAATGCTCGAACATATTTCTTCCTTCCAAAAAATATTTCATGCACTAAAAACAGCACAAGACTTGGGAGCAAAGTGTGTGCCAAAATGTCTGATATCTTCTCCTCCTCATGAAAAAAAAAAAGACATTAACCTTTGATTCACTTCTCAAACAGGCTTTCCTCCTACTTTAACTCATTTCCAAGAGTGCTGCAGCAAAAGACGCTGACATCAATACAAGTGCAAAGAGAAATGGAGCAAAATAATTCACTGTGAACTCTCAGTACTAGGCTTTCCCAAGGAAGCTGTATTGTACCTCGAGCCCATTGATATCAGCACTTCATGTACTGAATTATTCAGGGGTCACAGATGGTGGCCACTGAAAATCAGCAGATACCGGCTTCTTAAACCACTTCCTGCTCATTCATCTCCAACACACCTGCTCGGAAATGATTATAAAGGCCCCAACAGTGATTTTACCCCAGTTTGTGTTTATCATATTCAAATGAATGTTCATGTTCGCAATGGCATATTTAAAGTTTATTTCCTTTTCAGTACTGAAATGGCAACAAGGTAAATGTAATCTCAAAACACCATGTGGAAATAGGAAACATCTGACATAAGCACTTCATGGCATCCCATATGATTGAGAAAGTAATGCCTTCCCCAGGGGAAAAAAAACCACACAGTTATTATAAGAGTCCTATCTCTTCGGTTATTCAGAAATTTCAGTTTTACAGTGACTTCGGGGGAAAAAAAACACTTGAGAACAGTTCACCTGTGAGATAAACCATTTCTGACTGTAAACATTCAGACTGTACAGATTTTTAATACAGAATGTTAACAGAAGAGACATGAGACCAGCTGTGTCAGCGGTTCAGTAGCTTCTCCCCTGTCTGGACTTTCTGACAGAGACAGTGGATGGAGAGATGTAGTCACATTTACAGATAAATGAATTAAACATGAAGGTAAATGTGTGATAGGTCGACTGAGAGACAACGTTGTATTTTAAAAGTACAGATAAACCTTTTTTTTTTATCTGCAATACTGCAGCAAATTGTGTCATTACCGTTATGCAATCCAGATTTCATCCTGTGTGCCAGACATAAATTGTGCTTTTCTTCCATTCAAACAAGACCATTAAAATGTTCACCCTTTGTGCTTTTTGACATTCCAAGTCCATATATATAAGGCATATCATTTTTGCTCACACAGTGGTTACTCTCATGACCAGTTCTCTGGGCTGATGGCTGATGGTGTTGCTGGTGTTGCTGGTGTTTCCTGACTGGTGGCGTAGCTCATGTGACCTAAGGTGGCTGAGGAGATGAAAAAAGCTATAAGGACAGTGATGGTCGGTCCCTGTAGTGTCATTACTGTGGTTGTGTGTAGAGTCCTCTGTAGTGAGACCTGCTGCTGTGGTGTTTGGCGTATCAGGATCTGTCGCAGCAGCTATTAACGAGGAAGTTGATGGTGATATACCGGCCCCCTCCTGTTCGTGGAGCAGAGAGAGAGTCCACTTGCCTTCGCTGTCCCTCTTTTTATCATAGTTCAGAACTTTCCATTTCTGGTTTACCGCCTGCCAGCGATTGAATATGCGGAAGACAGAAGGGCCCTCGTGGACAATCAGAGCTGAGAACACAAAAAAGAGAGTTGGGATAACATTTCATTATTTTGAGTTACTTTAAATGCATTTACAATGGTATAGCCTGCAAATTGAAGGTTGAGGCAACCATGTGAAGTTTTAGCCCAAAATTTAGGGTTATGTCAACTTTCACAAATATATTGCATAACTTATTGACTATATACGAATTTCACACTTAAGCCCATAACTTTAACTCTAATTTTGGGATTAACTCAAAGGGGTTTTTAAAACTTGTCCAGAATAGTCATGTCTGGGGCTGCAACAACTGTCAAAACTGATCAAATACTATAACAAAAATAGCTTACAAGAAACGCTATTAACAATTACTAAGTAAAAGCTAATTTGAAGCTAATTTTCTTAACACAATAATGCAATATCATTTAATATACGCTGTGTGTCAAGTGAACAAGTCCAAAGTTGCTGGGAGTCAATCCCAAAATGTTGATTCCCTGATTTTTATCCAAAGCTTTGAAAGTTGATTTCACACATCGAACCCACACCAACACGTCAAGAAAATTGAACTGAGCATCCGAGTGTTTGAGTCAGACAGACAGTTAGTGGATATTGGCATTTATTTTCAATTTTACTGGTCAGAATTGAACAAAGCAGCATTTGAATCAAAAAGCATCAGCATTGACTCTCCCCCAGTGATGAAGACCATTGTTCAATTGATAACACACAAATACTAAAACAGTTTATATTATCTTAGTTTGCTTATCTGATGTGGGGAAGGGGAGGGGGATAATATTTTCATGCCACAAAAAGTTCAATGTCAGTATATTGTTATGCTTTTTCTGAACTGTTATTTAATGAATCCTAGTTAAGATATCTTAAAGTAATCAATAATTTATCAATAAGAATGTAGTATATTCTTTTAATACAACCCAAGGAATCGATTGTGAAAACAATTTAGATCATTAATTGATCAAATATCAAAATAATCATTCATTTCATCCCCTATTTTGAGTCATTATTACAGGATCAGATTCACTCCAAACCAAAGCTTGATCAATTTCCTGTCTTCTACTGTACTCACAGTTGGGTTACTATGTGTATAGAATTTCACATATTCTTGCTGTGTCATTTATCCAATGAGATATAGTCTCTTGGATTTGAACGCCACTGTTGTTCCAAATACTGAGAAGGCAATACATTTCTTCTGCAAGCCACTACATGACTTTCTTTCCCTTTCACTGTAAAACTCGAAACACGAAGTCACATGACAATCAGTACATTTACATCTACAACAATAATCCGAAATAAACCTGATTAAGTCAATACTCTGATTAAGAAACTATCATGTAAACAGTGATTTTTTTTATTACCTTAATCAGGTTAAAGTCATACTCGAAGTAAACACAAATCGAATTAAGAAAGGTTGCATTATCGACATGCATTACAGACATGTACACACCTTAATCACACTATTAACGTCGTGTGGGAGTTTTCACTGCATTTTGTGACAGGACACGTACACACATGGCAGTGCTCAACATTTTACTGCAAACAAGAGAGCACGGCTGCGTCCCAAACCACGTACTTACCTACTATATAGCAGGCGAAATACATGTATCTCGGCTACTATATAATATGTAAGTACGCGGTTTGGGACGCAGCATGACAAATAATTAACCGCACTTGAAGCGTTCGTAAAAATAAAAACATCCAGAACTGTATACGGTATCATTACGAAGACCAACTGTATGTTAATTCTTTAAATTCTGGATGGATGGCGTGGCGTGGGGATGTAATGACGTGTGCCATTAATCGATCTACGGTCTACAACATGTAAAACCTGAACATGAAACGAGTATTCTAAAAGCGACTCATGTAAACACCTTAATCACAATATTGTCTTATTCAGAATAAGATCAATAATTAGATTACTGCTTTCCGTGTAAATGTAGTCAATTTCAGTCAATCATGGTACAATATTTGATGCGTAAAGAGTTCACTTACATTGACCAGAGATCGGTCTTAGGTTCTGCTCCTTTATTAGAAAACAGCATTCTCAGCAGGCTCAAAAAAAAAACCCTTATGTGTGAAAATGGTCTAACCCTAAACCCTTTAACCATAACGATGGATGAAACAAGACCCACAGTTCAGCAATACAATCCACTTTATCAGTTAATATTCAAGGCTGGAGGTTGAATCAGATATATTAGAGCAGAAACATGATACAGTGCAGGCACGATCTCTGAGCTAGAGTGCTCGATCTCCTGCTGTTCTCCATTAAGCTTTCTGCAAAGCAGGAACATTTGGGTCATTTCTATGAACCCTTCAGTTGGGTGAGAGTTGATGATTATGATCTCAAACATACTTTGATTCTCAGAGCTGAGTTTACTAAAAGCAGTCTTCCTAAGAAACCATTATAAAGAGCATATTATTTTGTAGACCTGCTTTGTTCAGACAGGGAGATATGCCTTTGTCTTCTACTCTCACACTGCAAAAATAAAAATAAAAATACATCTTAGTAAGGGGCGTATCACGTGTAATTTATCTAGTATTTCCAAACCGGGTCTAAAATTATTAAACCCATTTCTAGATATTTTTGTTTTGTTATTTTCCAAGCTTGAAACAGACTCATTCTATTCAAGATATTTGGCTCAAGACAAAATGTTACAAAAAAAAAAGGAAAATCCACTTCAAAGAGCAGTAGAATAAGTGATTGACAGATAAGTGTTTTTAGGTATGAAGCATATTGTGCCATAAAATACAGGCAATAAAAAAAAACCTGTAAAGTGAAAGATCCTCTGTCAATAATTTGCCTCTCACGCATTTTCTTTTACTTGATGGAGGATATGAAATCATTTTAAAATAGAAAGAAAAGTGCTGAATACAAGGTGAATATCAGTAAATGTTTGAGCCTCCGTTTGCTTGGGCATTTTTTTTTCTGAAAGTGTCATAAACCCTGGCCACAAACTAGAGAGAAACGATACACTGAACGTTTTGTAACCTCATCATACTGAAACAATACGGTTAACAGATATTACTATGATCAATGGTGTAATATGATAATATGCAGATATTTTAGTCAGTGATATTAACACTATCATCGTACTTTTGAAATCAGCCCTCATAATGAAGACAGCAACAACAAACAATTATAGATTTAATAGTCCAGATTCATTGACCTTTATGCCTTAATGCATTAAATTCATCTACCAACCAGCTGCTCTTAATACCAGAGAGTTAATAGACTAAGACAGCGTACTCCCTGATCCGGTCTCCATTTTAACAAGATGTAAGTAGACACTTATCCAGTGATAAGACCCTTATACCATGTTGCCAAAAATCTACAAGCTTGTTCTTTGAATAATGGTTCTGTCTTCATTGTATAGGAAATAGCAGTAAAATTATTTCCAATTTTTTCATTGCATACACTCTCTTAGAGGCCATTTTCCTCTGAGCTTGCTTGCCCTTTTATATATATATATATATATTTATTTATTTATTTATTTTTATTTATTTTTTTAACAGAGTGCCTGAAGGCTGCCACGTTCATCCCAGCAGAGGACCGTTAATGATTGTCAAGCATATCACTGCAGATAGTTCGACACTCCTCTTCCTATGTGTTCTATTATTCACCTTTCTTCTCAATCCTTGTTTATTTTGAGGATTAGTCTGCTACTACACATCATATATCGTCTTGTTCCTTCTTTCTGGTTTGCTTGACTAAATAAAGATCTCTCTTTCTATTTGTGTTTGCATTTGGGATAGCAAGAATCCTTACCTCCTAGCTATTTGTGCAATTGTGTATATGTGTGTTAGTGTGTGTGTGTTTATGCGTATTTAGTATTCTCTGAAATTGATGTTTGGCTTGAGCCGAATATATCAAGAGCCTGGAGACTCTCAGAGCTCATTTCTAATTTACGCCACTGGTTCAGAATCATTGGAGTGAGTCATTCTGTGATGATGCAGATGTTATTTCAATTAGGTTTCAATGCTGTCTTTGTCATGGTCACCTTTCACTTTTTTTTTTTTTTTTAATTATAATTGAATTGGTTAATTTGTAATTAACGTTTTATAGATTCAAGACAAGCCAGGTTTCAGTAGTAATCTCTCTCAATCTCTCTCTCTCTCTCTCTCTCTCTCTCTCTCTCTCTCTCTCTCTCTCTCACTAACATGACTAAACTAAAGACTCTCTGTTTATGAACAGCTGAACATAGCTGACCTTCAACCTCAATCTCTTTTGGCTGTTTCATTTCACATCCACATACACATTGATGGAGAATGCAAAGTATTTTGCCAAAATACTCCCTTTTCAAATTCTCGGCAAAATTCACCCCATGTTCATTATTAACACTTACTGTCTTTACATAACTCCGGCTGGGAACAAGTCATTAATTCAGTGATTAATTCAATAGCTCTGTGTTTAAATTATAACAATGGAATCAGAGCTTCTTGTTACACCATTTTCACATCCCTTCACTGACTCAGGATTGGGCTCTGCTGGTGGTATCACCCTACCTCTAACCTCAATGTCTTCCTAATGTCCTCTTTGCTGAAATTCAATTTTACTCTTTGACCCAAGGTCCTTCAGACATAATCTATCTCTGTCTCTGTTGACACACACACACACACACACACACACACACACACACACACACACACACACACACCCTCTAATATTGTCTCTTTAAACACACACTCTTTCTCTACAGATGAAACTAGTAATGTAGTATTTGAGCCCTGGACATTTTTCATCAATTGCTTATCTATTACTTGAACTTGAAGTATGAATCTAAAACTTAATTGGATTTGTAGCTTCTCCAGACAAAAAAAGAAGGTCACATAATTTCTTTTGTAATACTTGGTTACATCTTCCCCCACCTAAATAACAGCACCATTTCTGTCAGGTAAGGATGGGTAGAGTGTCTTGAGATACTGTCTATTTTAGCCTACTATTCCTCTGACTAGGAGCAATTCAGTTACAGTTTGTGGTGTTTGACCTGCTGTTCCAAATTATCCCACAGGTTTTTTTATATTTATTTTGAAGTGTCCCAGTTCCATCATGCTTGTCAAGCAAGTTACACAGGGATTCAGGTCTGTACACCCTACAATTGTAATCCTGGAAAATGGGAGTGTCAGTATTGTATTTTGCGTGGACATGAAGCTCAAAAGGCAAACTGAGTGCCTGGCCAATGACTGACCATCTGGTTCTACACTAAGTGAAATTTTCCCTGGTGAGTAATCTGTCGCATTATACATTAAAGCACTGCTGTTTGTAGACAATGTTTTGTCTAATGAGCTTATTATCCAACATAACATGAATAAATAGGATACATTTAATGAAATCACTCAAATTACACAATGATGCCCTCCAACAGTTTTCACGGACTGAGATGATGAATAGCACATTTCCACCAAAGAGTATCACAGTATGATTGCAAATGTGATTTCAGATTTTGTTATTATTTCCATAATATAACCAAATACTCATGTTGAACAGAGACAGTGAACTAAACAGGGACATTTGGATGGATCTAGAAATCACTATAAATCACTATAAATAACTATAAATCACTATAGAAATCACGATTCATCATTAAAACCAAACAACCTCTACTGAAAAGAACCCAACTATGGATGCATCTCAATTAGTGATGTGTCGTTCATGAACGATTCATTCATTTTGAACGAATCTTTAATATGACTCGGGAACTACGATTTGTCTCAGAGAGCAATTCGTTCATTTTGTGTTGACCGCGGATGTGGGGCAACATCCCCATAGGTTCTGTACAGTAAAAAGAAATGATTAGTTCACCTCTCGAGTCTTCGGGTTCAAGTCGTTCGTACATCACGTCACAGCCCCACTGTGTTCTGCTGATGGGGCGGTCATGGGATGAACAAACGACTCAAACACAAAGACTCGTGCAGTGAACTAATCATTTCTGTTTCCAGGGAACAGACATGACAAATGTGACGTGACAGAAGAACGACTGGGCTTGGGATGTGAGGTGAACTAACAAACTGCATCGCCTGAAGATCCAACTAAACAATTAACGAATAATTTTTGTTTCTCATAATTCGACCTTGGTTGCATTAGCCTATAGTTTATTTTTTTTTTATTCCAAATGTGATCTACGTTTGCCTAAGAACTAGATGTGTTAGGGAATTTAACATGTAACATTTTAATTATATTCTGCTGAAATGAACAAAATGGCTCGAAAAAAGATAAGTTTTTCTGAACGAGATTCGAATATCCGTGTTATGATCTGAACTTCCCACTAAAATGACCCGAACTTCGCACTAATCTCACTGTGCGTGCTATCATATTCAATATCATGTGAAATGGCTACTGCACGAAAAGTGTTGTTAATATTTTGACACTAATTAGTATATAGAATTGTGGTTTTGTACGGGAATTTTTTTTTACCAGACAGAATGGAACAGCAATCTTTAGTTGTCTGTAACATAACCATCAAGTACAAAATAAAATCTGGAAAATTCTGTCTAATAAAACGAAATGAGAACAAAACTCCTCTGTTGTTGTTACTGTTGTATGATGGGGAAATGCGAAATGATGTCACCACCCCGCAAGCTCCAGAGAACTCCTACTTTTACAGGGACTTAACCAGGGTATTGATAGTTCTGAATTCGGATTAGCAACCATACCATGTCTTATTGCACTATCCACTTTTAGACTTGATTTAGATTTAGGGGAAGTGATATGACTACAACACAGGGAGAGATGGACCTCGTACTCACCGATACACACCACATCCATGAAGCCATACATGCCATAGCAGATCTGAAAGAGCAGGTCCTGGCGCTGCCACTTGGCTGAAGGACTGAACGAAGACCACACCAGCCATGATATGCTGGCAATAAGAAACAGTGAGCCCAAGATGGCTGCTGCAATCTGAACCTTCTCTATTACTGTCAGCGAGATGGCCTGCCACTTTGAGAAGTAAATAAGAAGAAAGTACATAGTGACATTTTTCTTACATGGTAAAGAAAAAAAATGGTCAACTTTTCAGTGGAGCATCATCATCAATCATGAGAGGTTTGAGGACAGGTTTAAACTGTCTCTAGGAAGACAGCCTCTAAAGATTGAAATATGCTGCTGGCTGTAATCCTTTTGTTCACATTCTATTTCTGTGAAGGCTGACACAGATTTAGATTTAGGATATGTTTGGCAAATGTGAGTTTTTGTACAAATATGGAGAGATTGAGGGAGAGTGTGTGAGAGTGGAAACTTACCTGTAAGGGATTCTTTGTGCTTATGGCGATGACCTGGTACTTATAGTAACAAAGCTCACATGTCCAGGAGCCTCGCTCACTGATCCACTTAATTAGACAGGGCTGATGAGTGCTGCGGACAGAGCCACTACAGCGACAAGGACTCAGCAACTCCCCCTGACACACACACACACACAAACACACAAACATTCATTAATTTGGACACACACAAAGGTACAGTTACATGGATAGAGGATTTAAGTGAGCAGGGATCAGCTATTTCATTCTCAGCTCTCCTAAAACTTTTGTTTTATTAAACTGTTTATTGAATTTCACAAAATAAAGTTTTCATTTGGCATGTATGATTAAATCACAGTGGTCTCAGCCTCACAGTGTCCGGAGAGCGCAAGATTGAATCCCAATGATGCCACAGCCATCCACAGCCATATTTTGTTGATTTTTGAAGTGAAAAGTAAACACAACCTCACATTAACTACTTGTTAAAAAATATTATTTTCTGCAAATGTTACTTGAAAAGTTACTTAATATTAGATTAACTTTTTTAAATAGAAAAAAAAATGCAATAGTAATTAAGACATATGTTAACGTTTGGACACCTTTCCAGTCTCTGAAATAAAACTCTCGGATATAACTGTCATAATGCTGACCAGAAAGGTAAAGCAAAATCCCAATAGTATGGTATAGCTGACACAGGAGTGGTGGTGCACTGTTCTAGTATGCAGCATTGCTTGCACAAAAAATGGTCTGCATGGAAGAGTCATCAGATGGAAGCCTTACCAGCAACCTTATCACAAAATAGAACAGTTGAAGTATGCAAAACAACTAGATAATCCAGAAACATTTTGGAGACAAGTGCAGTGAATTGATAACTTGCTGGCCACAATTACCAAATGTATGTTTGGATAAAGAAAGAAGTAGTATTTGATGAAAAGAACACCTTGCCAACTGTTAAACATGGGGGTCGATCTATTATGCATTGAACTTTTGTGGCAGCCAATGGCACAGGAGACAATATACACATAAAGAGAAGAATTAATCCCAGTAAATTTCAACAAATTCTTGAAACAAATGACACCATTAGTCACAGTTAGAAGTGAAGCGGGCTTTGCTTGCTTTAATGCAAGCTGAAGCTTTTGGAATGGTCCTCACAGCCCCCTTGAACATCATTGAAAACTTGAACATCATTGAAAATCTGGCTGTAGATGTTAAACATGCTGTGCATGCAAGATGAACCAAGAATATCTCAGAACTAGAGACGTTCTGCAAGGAATAGTGGTTGAAAATTCCTAAAATAAAAACAGAAAGACCCTTAGCTGGCTACAAAAAGCATTTGAAAGCTGTGTTATCTTCCACTGTGGTGTGCCGTGATATCTTAGCTACCTTTTTTTATCCTAAGCAGGATTTCAGAGAACCAAAGAAGGGACTTTTTCAACAGATTGGAGCTTTTACTTGCCCAGTGAGTTAGCTAATTCTTTTATGACTTCTCCACCTCAGTCCAATATTAGTTTCACTGTAGTTACAAATAATATGCTTTAATATAAATAATAATTTAGTTAAATGGGTTTAAGGGATTACAGACTAAAGTAAACAAAAAATAAGTGTTTTTTTATACATGATATGCATAGAAAGATTATTTAGTTTTTGTTATTCAACTCAGTGGTATTCAATTCAGTTCAGTGGTAAATTAAATGTATTCTGTCCTCATTATGCAGTTGAAAATGGTGGAAAGTACAAATAGTTCTTTCCCCTGAAGTTCCTGCCTGGCCTGAAAAAAACGACTAGTCCTTTAGCCCACTCTTTTCCTCCCACAAGAATGACTGCACATATTTTATGGATTTTCCTGCAAAATTCCTGAGAGACACATCACTGTCTTCTATTAAAATCAATACAGTTTCTTTGCAAATGATCACAATCTGCATAATGAGCAATGAATAATGTCCCAGCTAAATTACTTTCCTCCCACTGCAATAATTTTGTTAGGAAAGTATTTTTTTGTTTAAAATGCATTTTTGTATTCCCACAGCTCTGTAAGTGTTTTCTTCACTACACCGGTTTAAATCATGTAATGTGCCTCTAATGCATTCGTCTTGTTGGCATTCATAACCGTATACCTGAGAAACATTGGCAGATAAGAAATGATCTGGGAAGAAAGCCAAGAGTTGTGAGATTTATACATTTACACCAATTGGATTTCTGTCTGTTCTGTTTAAGAGCCTTGATTTAAATTATTGATTATAGGCTTGCAGACACTAGAAAGGCTTGAATTGTACACACATACAAGTTGAGCTCTGCAATGCTGAACACCAACGAGGACAGTGAATTAATGAATCACTTGTGATGCACACTAAGCACTGCTTACCAAACATATCATGTAGCAATGAAAATATTGGCAGTAAAGTGAGAACATGGTTTCTGGTTTTTAGACAAGTAGTGAGCTGAGTGATATTTAGATTTTTTTTCAAATTTTAATAATTCATGGCCAGTGAGTTATAAAGGTAACTGCTTTTATTGTAGAGGTTTTTCATGTTTAAACCTAACCAAAAATCAGTAAGGCCTTATTGAATTTAAACTACAAACATCCCGATGCAATTTTCAATACAATACTGATGTCAAATAGCAGAGAAACATTCTCACAACGAATGAGCCGACTCGCTTCAAGATTCAGTTGCAAAAAGCAAAAGCCACAGGGATGATGGCAACATACATTAAGACGATTTGTGTTCATGTATATGCGTAAAGTAACACACATCTTCACATGTGGTTCATTTTGATGAAAGAATCTGCAAAATAATTAAATTTAAATCAGATCAGAAAGTATGTCATATCCAGTCTGATACTAATCCAGCATTTAAGATCAACTTGAACCAGAAAACGATGCTTCATTACAATACAAATCGAATATTTTTTATTATATGAGGAAGCATATGGAGAAAATCTGTTATTTATAGATTTGTAAATAACTCTGTTATAGAAATATGTCTCAGGCTGAAATCTCCAGGCCGTTCTGGCCGAGAGCTCTGAGTGGAGACCAGACTTAGGAACAGGTGCTGCACAGTCGGTGTGGTCATATCAGCGCAAACGCTCCACCTTCCCACAGAGCAACATGAACACTCAAAAACACAGTGTGCTTTTCCCTATGCTCTCAGAGAGATATGCCCAAAATGAACAGTCTCTCTTCCTACAAATAAGTCCAATATCATGCTGAAAGCACAGTTACATACTGATGGATGTGAGCCTGTGAAGCATAACAAGGTGGAAACGATACATCATTAAACACAAACCAGTAATCACTGCAACTCGTACATTGGTTACTGGCACCCTGAGACCACTAAACAATGAAAAGGAATCAGGGATGTGCTTTTATATATATATATATATATATATATATATATATATATATATATA
>JAFFST010046665.1:57648-68387 GCA_022414735.1 Noturus placidus
GTGTGTGTGTGTGTGTGTGTGTAGCTTTGTAGGTAAAATAGGATTACAGAGGCTTTGGTGGTACTATTTATTAAAAACGCTGCAGTCCATAAACATCGAGATGGAAGTGATACTTGGTAGTTTTAACACCCCAGAGTGCTCTCAGTTATCTCTGAACAGCATGATAGGAAAGCATCTTGTTCTGCTCATAAGAAATTCTGGTCATATCTGATCTAAAAAAAAAAAAATTCAAACAGTAATGTGGATTTCCTTCAATCTCATTTGAATGAATTAACTTAACCTTAAATTTAACCTTTGTGACTTTTCATATATATTAACTCGAATTGTGAATTTGCTCTCGTATACTCCGGTGCCTGATTCCGCTTCCCTCTGCACATTGAACCTTCCTGACCCATCCTGATGCTCTACTTCTGCTTGGGGTTTTCAGCACTTGTGACCCACACTCTGCGCCTGTGAATTGTCCCACATGGATTTCCTAAATATTTTCACTTCCCAGAAATAGTTTTTGTCCAAGACTTGCTCGTTCTTCAGGAGATAATTTCACTTGGATATTGTAGACCTGTACCTAAGAACTGCTGCTGTAATCAGAAACCTCCTGATGGTCATACCAAACGTCCTTTCAACACACAGTACAGTTTGGCAATATAGTATATAATGTAGAAGAGTAATGACTCATAATTCCACTATCTGTGTGTCACCCAGAAGAGGATGAGTTCCCTTTTGAGTCTGGTTCCTCTCAATGTTTCTTCCTCATGTCTTCTCAGGGAGTTTTTCCTTGCCACTGTCACCTCTAGGCTTGCTCATTAAGGATCTAAATAGAAACTGGATTTCTGTAAAGCTGCTTTGTGACAATGAATATTGTTTTTTAGAAGTGAGTATTCTAATTTATAAGTAAGGGTTACAACATACACCCATAATTGTGAACAATTATGGAATAAAACATATATCTATCTCAGTTAAGGGTCACATATTTAATCTTTTGCCTCCTGGATCACAATCTGTGCAGCTTTTTTCTGCACATCCTATCATTAGTTTTAGTTTCATAACTAAACCCAAGTATTAGATAAAGAGGTGATATTAAATTTGCAGCAGTAGGAGGAAACAGAAAGTGAGCATGAGTACAGGAACAGGCCCGTGTGCAGATGGACGCGGTGGGAGAACGATGGCAGGAGGATCTGAGGAGAGCTGAACTGACCAATGGGAGTAAGGAAGCACAGGAGGAAAGAGGGAGCCCAGCCAGGCGCCCAAGCTAATCCACCTCCATCCACCGGCATTGGGGCAGAGGGTGAGCAGCAGCCATCTCATTCTCACAGTAACACTAAAAAAACTGCTCCACATCCACACAATCCCTCTCTCAACATGAATAACTCTGACAAGTTAGTTAATGACCTACTGCAAGTACTGTAAGTGCACGTTCAGTGCAAAGCTGCAAAGAGGCATTTCAGTGACCTGATGTGGCTGTGATATATCCAGAATCTCATGCAAAGTAAAAAAAAAAAAGCCTCTTCATGAAGACTCAGTGGTGCAGCTTAATGAATTATGAATGATCACAAATATATATTCCTTTATTTAGTAAGGTGAACTCGCAAATAACTCGGAAATAACTGACTCTATTCATTGTTTCATTCATTCATCTAAATGCAGAAGTAGACATGAAAACAAATAACCAAGTCTTATACTCCTGAACATCAAAGAGACAGATATATATTTGGATTTATTTTAGGCTTATTTTAATAACAATTGGTAATTTGTATTAACCTGTACATATCATAGAGAAGAGCATGATATGTCAATATGATGGTCCACCCTAAAGAAATCTTTTAAACTTTTACATTTACTCATTCTGCAGATGCATCTATTCAAAATGACTGGCTCAAGGGTTCAGATGTGGTTTTCTGGCAGTTATAGGATTTGAACTTACTTCTGATTACTAGCTCTGAACCGTACAGTACATGTTGAGTTGCCACAGCTATTAACCATTAAAATCTCACAGAAAATGAGAAAAGTCTGCTGTATATCCTTGAATTCCCAATTCTAATTTGTCAGAAGTTGTTGATTAATTTTCTATAACAGCAGATCTGACAGCTGGCGCTAGCCGTAATTAAATCACAGGTTTATGTAAAAGCAGTAGTTCTGTCACATTATTATTTCTATAGTAACAGCTCATTCACTGGGACTGGTATGATGGATGCTCCACGTAATATAACATAACAAATTATAACAGACTTTAAGTTTTATGGTTTCTGGATAACATTACATGCTACATTTTTGAGGCAAGAGAAACATTTGTGATTGCCAAAGAAAATAAGAGGCTTATGATGGAACACCTGTTTACAGCTGCTATAACACAAGTGATAACAGGAATTAACTGGTTCTGTAGATGTTCCACAGTGTTAAATGTCACCATCCAAATGTTTATGGACCTGATTGTATGTAGGACATCTTGTTCATTAATAATAATAATAATAATAATAATAATAATAATAATAATAATAATAATAATAATAATAATAATAATAATAATAATAAAACCTGTAATCTTTGTTGTACATTGATTTATTAAAAGAGGAATTGTGTTACTGGAAAATAATCAAATTCAAGGAGGTAACAGCAATTTTGCTTTACGCTGTTCTGCATCACACTACCCTGTAGCAGAATATTTTCCTATAACAGTATGCGCCATTATGTTTTATTCCTTACACATTCAGTAGGAAGAGTAATATTCTGAAGAATTTCAGAAACATGTTTTAACAAGTGAGCCAAGAGTCACAAAGTAAAGAAATCAATACTCATATTATGATGGTACAGTGAGTGTAGATGTCATGTCAGCGTCATGTCATCCGGTGCTTAAACATTTCAACAAGTGGGTCAAAATGTGTTGTAATCAGCAAGCCAAGAGTCACCCAGTACTTGAAAAATCAATAGTCATGTAATTATAGTACAGTGTAAAAGTCATGGTTGTGTCAGTATCACTCTTGTTCATGCCACTGCAAAGAGATGCTATGAATTATGTGTCAACAATGACAAAAGAAATATATATCAGCAAAGAGCGATCTTTGGCACATAATAGGTCTGAAATGTGCTAGGCAGCCAAAAGCCCACATGAGAAGAGCCCTGAGCTATAGTGAAATCAATTTTTCCATCACTGATTTGCTGGGAGGGCAGAGGGCACTGTACGGGGAATTTAATGTAGCGGTGGAGTGGAATGCAGACCCGTGGTATTATGAGCACTGGAGTGTAGACATGCTGCTGTTTGCTTAATGAATGTACTGTCATGACCGCAGGACACGTCATGCACACTCGTGAACGCTGAACGCTATTATTATTCTGTATAACTCTGCAACTGATACTGACTGTCTTACGATTTATAACACGCAGAATGATTTCTTTAGAATTATTCATGAATTCAGTGAAAATATTTCAGTGAAATTTAAAATCATTCTGTACAAATAAAACTGACTTGAATGGAATTTAATGTGTACTGACTTGGAAGGTATGTTGCCAAGAAGTGCAGCATTATACTTATACTGCTTATAGATATTTATACAAATAATACAATACTAAAATAATACAAAAACCTATGAAGAAAATAAGAATAAAATCATTGAGATAAAGATATATATGATATAAAGAAAGAGCTGGTTTGAATATATGCATAGATACGCAACAGACAAACAGAACCGCAAAACTACACTTATATACCTGAGTAACTTGCACGACTAGTCTTTTATGTACTTATCGGTACCTATATTATTGGTCTGTATTACTAGTTAACTAGTACCTGAGTCCACACACATACATGCATGCACACACATTGCTATACATTCAGAGTAATAGCATGACATGTTATATGGGAGTTTATCTGTGTATTGTGTTTATTATATTATGGTTCATGTTTGATCTGCACATAGATTCATAGGGGCATAATATGTTAACAAAACTAATATTAACGGATATTGAGTTGCATTAATTGAGTTGAAATTGATCTGGAAGACAAAAAGTAGGTAAGACACTGTGCAGTATGTATCGTGTCAGTTTATTTATTATTTAATTTGTGTAATAAACTTGTGACTCTGTTTACATTAACTGATACATTATTTAGAATGGACAGACGATATGTTCTAAACAGATACACATACAGAAATACAGATACAAATAGGAGGTGCACTATTCGTTTTTTCTTATTTTTTTTAGAAAGCATGACAGAAAGGTTCAGAGGGACGCATTAGACCTGAGATCCAGCAGGACACAGAAATACGTTCCACCAGTAGGAGGTGTTTACTTGCATTTGGGAGCAACCGAGCAGGCTAATATGTAGGCAAAGAACTAAACTCATTGGAGAAAGAAAGAACATGTTTATGCAATGCATTTACAGCATTCATTCATTGATCCTACCTGGTGGTTTACATTAGGCTAAGATGTCTTTGCACTGGGAGAAAAAACCCACGAAGCACAGGGAGAAATGCAAACTCCGAGATTCGAACCTCCAACCCCAAAGGTGCGAGGCAAATGTGCTAATCACTAAGCCAGTATGTCCCTTAATTGAAATTTTAAAAAAATTGGGCTCTTGTTTAGGCCACACCCACGTTAGGTTTAAATTCAAATACATCCAAATATATACATCCATCCATCCATCCATCCTCTACCGCTTACTTTTTTTTCAGGGTCACGGGGAACCTGGAGCCTATCCCAGGAAGCATCGGGCACAAGGTGGGGTACACCCTGGACAGGGTGCCAGTCCATCGCAGGGCACAATCACATACACACTTACACACCCATTCATGCGGACACTTTAGACATGCCAATCAGCCTACCATGCATGTCTTTAGACTGGGGGGGACTAGAGTACCCGGAGGAACCATGTCCTGTGGTCTGATGAGACCAAGGTAAACTTGTTTGGTTCCGATGGTGTCAAGTGTGTGTGGCGCAACCAGATGAGGAGTACAATGACAAGTGTGTCTTGCATACAGTCAAGCATGGTGGTGGGAGTGTCATGGTCTGGGGCTGCATGAGTGCTGCCGGTACTGGTGAGCTACAGTTCATTGAGGGAACCATGAATGCCAACATGTACTGTGACATACTGGAGCAGAGCATGATCAGTATGCAGTATTCCAGCATGATAACGACCCCAAACACACCTCCAACATGACCACTGCCTTGCTAAAAAAGCTGAGGGTGAAGGTGGTGGACTGGCCAAGCATGTCTCCAGACCTAAACCCTATTGAGCATCTGTGGTTCATCCTCAAACGGAAGGTGGAGGAGCACAATGTCTCTAACATCCACCAGCTCCGTGATGTCTTCATGGAGGAGTGGAAGAGGACTCCAATGGCAACCTGTGAAACTCTGGTGAATTCCATGCCCAAGAGGGTTAAGGCAGTGCTGGAAAATAATGGTGGCCACACAAAATATTGACAATTTGGGCCCAATTTGGATATTTTCACTTAGGGGTGTACTCACTTTTGTTGCCATTAATGTCTGTGTGTTGAGTTATTTTGCGGGGACAGCAAATTTACACTGTTACACAAGCTGTACACTCACTACTTTACATTGTAGCAAAGTGTCATTTCTTCAATGTTGTCACAGAAAAAAAATTATTAAATATTTACAAAAATGTGAGGGGTGTACTCACTTTTGTGAGATACTGTATATTCATAAATTCAGTAGATATATTGGTATAATTACTAAACAGACGACACATTTAAAATAGCCTAAAATTCTTGTAAATATTTCTGCTGACAGAAACATGGGATCCCAGTCCAAGGATGGCATTCATTAGAAATGAAATACGCTTCATCTGAGCCTTCGCTCTGCTCTATTTCTCGGTACCGGAAACAACAATAGCACAATTGCTATGCTGGTTTTTCTACAACCGGAAGAGCAGTGTGATTGATTATATTTTGTGAGGAGTGCTAATATCTATAGCTTGTGTTATGTGCAGTAGACTGCTCCCATTTGTATTTAGTGCTCCAACAGAGAATTTGGTGAGGCTCCAGAATAATGCAACGCAGGTGCTTCAGGTTGCTATCTTATAATTGGAGGAGACAAAAAAATTAAAAAATGATTGGTTTGTAGGATGCATCACAAACTCTCCTTCCACACTTATCTTTGATTCATAGTACTGTGCATAAATCATCTGTGAAGAATTTGGATATAAGATCCATTCAGATGTGTTCTGATACATATATATATATTCTGATATATATATATATATATATATATATATATATATACCTGTATATATATATTTTTTGTAGAAGTTGAATCCATCTTTTTTGCCATTATATGCAATTGCTACCTCATGCATCATGTGTATAAGCAGAGTAGCATATCCATTCCTGCTGAACAGGATCAGGTTCCTTTCTGTACATGGAAAGCATGGGATCAAATGGCAGAGCTGACACAAAAGCTGCAGCTTTCTTTCACATCATAGCTTACTTATTCAATACTGTAAACGCACCATCCCAATTTTTTACATATGACTCATATAACGAAACACATTATTAAATCCATCAAATTCATAGATACGGGGGAAGAATACTGATTGCTGAGCATCTTCATCCAGATCTAGCAAATTAGTGTATACACATTCACAAATACACACTGAGTTGCCAGGTGTATCAATATAGTAACTAATAACCTGGAAACTCAGTGTGAGTGTTGCAGAGTTTTAACCATTTAACTCAGAATGTTACCAATTCAGGTTGGAACTGACTGCAATAGCAGGTTGAACCATCACAGTGCCAAATATCAAACATTTTTATAGTGTAATCATGTCATTTTCTATTAGCATGAGCAGACAAATTAAACACCTACACAGATTACATGCAAATTTACACTCTT
Organism: Noturus placidus; assembly: GCA_022414735.1. Taxonomy (NCBI): domain Eukaryota; kingdom Metazoa; phylum Chordata; class Actinopteri; order Siluriformes; family Ictaluridae; genus Noturus; species Noturus placidus. The sequence continues at coordinate 64,489 of JAFFST010046665.1, forward strand.
GACTCTATGGAATACTTTCATGACCATTCAATATCCAGACTGCTGGAATGGGTTTTCAGGAGTTCTTAACGTTGTTCATTGGGTAAACCTTGTTGCAATGGTTCTTGAAGCATGACTGCTTAATAAAATAGCTGTATTTTTTATACAACAATCAAAAGTTTCCAGTGGAAGCTTCATTTTTAGTGCTATACACCCTAATAGGTTGAAGGGCCTATGTAGAACTCTACAACAGGTTTTTACCAGATAATGTTTATTAGATAGGGTTCCAGAGTTCAACATAGAACCTTACATAGAATGCTGAGAACCCTTAAATATCCAACCTTTAAAAAATCTAATAAGGACGGAACCTCGGTTCCAAGGGTTTATTTTTTATTTATTTATTTATTATTTACCTTTGGGGAAACCCTTAAAGGTTCTATGCAGAGCTCTACAACAGTGATTCCCTATCAGATATGGTTCAACCCCCTTTCGGAAACTAAGAGCATGTTCCAGCCTTTAGGAAGACTAGTCCTACACTCTAAAAAAAAAAAAAGAAGTTGTTAAAACCAACCCAAATTGGGTTATTTTTAGCCCAAAAACTGGGTAAATATATGACAGAACCAATTTTGGGCTAAACTAACCCATCAAGTTGGGTTGTTAATTTTAACCCAGCAAATGGGTTGTTGTACAACCCAAAGAATAGTTTCATTTTTACAAAAAAAATTCATAAACGGGTTAATATTTTCAGGGTTATTTTTACCGTTCGAAAATCTCAAATGCACCACATTATAAACAAATACGTCAGCATAGTATCTCCTTTATTTATACACTAGAAATGTATTGTATTTATATAGACATTGAAGTAAATCACTCAAATAAGTCATATTTAAGATGAAAATGTCAGATTTTGATCAAAGGGGACCTTTAAAACATCCAAAAAACTGAGTAACCAACTTACGATCCAGTGGGCATTACAAACAAGTAAGCCAAAACTAACGAAGATAGCGGTTGTCATACACCAACACAGCCAGAACTCAATTTCCCAAGATGCAACACACACCTCCCATACACGCATGCGCTCATTTTCCCCGGAATTCTAGTCATGCACACCTGTCGCCAATCTCACAAACACTCTCACCACAGTATATAGAGACTTTCTCATGACTAGGACTTTGCGAAGTATATGTTCAGTTGACTTGTCTCTGTCGTTTCCAAGCCTTTGTTCTCTAGTTACACACACTTAATTTATTGACCTTGACCTCCCACAGCCGAGTGGGAGAGCGGAGAGAGCACCATAACCACATATAATCAGCTGACAGAGCAATTCCGGACCATCTTTGATCACTCTCCAGACAACAGGGAGATGGGAGAGGAACTATTAAGCCTAAAACAAGGATCACGCTGCGTGGGAGATTATACTCCCAAGTTTTGTACTGTTGCAGCGAGGAGCGGATGGAACAAACCCGGCCTCAAAACAATGTTTCCCCAGGGATTAAATATGGACATTGTCACTGAACTGGCCTGTAGAGATGACCAACTAACACTCGAATCGCTCATTAGCTTGGCGATTAGCCTTGACCATCTGCTAAGGAGCCGCTGCCCAGTACTCCGTGATGTGGAACGTGTCGTTCAAGAGCTGCCCACGGAACCCATGCAGTTGGGTTGAACACGGAATAGTGACGAGGAGAGAGAACGAAGACGCTGCGAGCAATGCTGTTTCTACTGCGGCAAAGAAGGGCACTTCATCCCCCAATGCCCTCTCAAACAACGCCCTATCCCAAGAGACAGAGAGCAGTCGTTAAACAGCCCCAGCCGGAGGTGATTAGGTGTTCAGTGGTCCCTCACAGTCGTCTTGCATTTTAGAGGCGCTGATTGACTCAGGAGCGATGGGGAATTTCATAGATCAAACTACCGTCCAGCAGCACAACATCCCCCATTTGTCCTCTACTCACCCCCGTTGGGATGAGGGTCCTTACACACTGCACAGAACCAGTCAAACTCCGCACCAGCGTTCTCCATCAGGAGAGTATGGTTTTTTATATCACTGTATCTGCCTGACATCCCGTGGTCCTAGGTCTTCCCTGGTTCGAACATCATAACCTGAGCATTTCGTGGACTCAAAGAGAGATAATACACTGGTCACCGCATTGCATCCAACATTGTCTTCAGACACCTGTGCTCATGTTAGCTACTACGTCCATAGAGAGCCCAAGCAATACGTCCTCAGTCCATATTCCCAATGAATACCAAGACCTCAGCGAAGCCTTTAGTAAGGAAAGAGCTAGTGGGTTACCACCTAATCGGCCCTACGACTACACCATTGACCTGCTCCCAGGCACTACACCGCCTTGAGGGAGAGTTTACCCACTAATGCAAACTGAGCAAGGAGCGATGGAAGAATATATCTAGGAAGCATTAAACCAGGGTAAAAGCCGACCCTCTACATCCCCAGCATCTGCCGGGTTTTTCTTCGTGGAGAAGAAAGGAGGAGGTTTACGACCATGTATAGATTCTCGGGGCTTAAACCAATGCTGCGTAAAATATCGTTACCCTCTTCTCTCATTTGTAAGTCGCTTTGGATAAAAGCATCTGCTAAATGAATAAATGTAAATGTAATGTAAATGCATACAACTTAATCAGGATCATTGAGTGGGATGAGTGGAAGACTGGGTTTAGCACCACATCCGGGCACTACGAATATCTGGTCATGCGGTATGTGTTTTCTAAGCCTCCCTCGGTCTTCCAGTGTCTCATCAACGACGTTTTAAGGGACATGCTGGGATGTCATGTAATCACGTACATCGATGACATCCTAATCTTTTCCAATTCAAGGGAAGAACACATTCTCCATGTACGTCAAGTTCTGCAACAGTTACTCCAACACCAGTTGTATGTCAAGGCTAAAAAATGTGAATTTCATAAAGACACTATCATTTCTGGGATATATCATTTGCCCTGAGGGGATTTCCATGGATCACGTAAAAGTCAAAGCAGTCGTGAACTGGCCCACACCCACAACTGTGAAGGAGTTACAGAGGTTCCTGCGTTTTGCAAATTTTTACAGACGTTTTATTAGAAATTTCAGTGCCAAAGCCAATCCGTTGACGTCCTTGTTAAAGGGAAAGCTGAAACGCCTGCCTTGGAGCTCAGCTGCCCAAACAGCATTCGATCAGCTAAAGAAGGGTTTTACAACTGCCCCCATCATCAAACACCCAGACCCATCGAGACCATTCATAGTGGAGGTCGACGCCTCAGAAACGGGTGTCAGGGTGGTTATATCGCTGCTATTCGGGGAATGGCCAAAGCTCCATCCTGTGGCTTTCTTTTCACGCAAGCTCTCCTCCACCGAAAGAAACTATGACTTGGGCAACCGTGAACTCTTGGCCGTCAAGTTAGCACAGGAGGAATGGAGGCACTGGTTGGAAGGAGCTACAGTGCCTTGCAAAAGTATTCGGCCCCCTTGAACTGTTCGACCTTTTGACACATTTCAGGCCTCAAACATAAAGATAAAACTGTAATTTTTTGTGAAGAATCAACAACAGGTGGGACACAATCATGAAGTGGAACGAAATTTATTGGATATTTCAAACTTTTTCAACAAATAAAAAACTGAAAAATTGGGCGAGCAAAATTATTCAGCCCCCTTAAGTTAATACTTTGTAGCGCCACCTTTTGCTGCGATTACAGCTGTAAGTCGCTTGGGGTATGTCTCTATCAGATTTGCACATCGAGAGACTGAAATTTTTGCCCATTCCTCCTTGCAAAACAGCTCGAGCTCAGTGAGGTTGGATGGAGAGCGTTTGTGAACAGCAGTTTTCAGTTCTTTACACAGATTCTTGATTGGATTCAGGTCTGGACTTGGATTTTGCCATTCTAACACCTGGATATGTTTATTTGTGAACCATTCCATTGTAGATTTT
>JAFFST010046666.1:23837-38512 GCA_022414735.1 Noturus placidus
TATATACATACATATGAGTATGCCTTATAGCTCATGGTTCACATATTCTCCAGATGTCTGTGTGGGTTTCCTCTCAGAAACATGCTAGCAGGTGGATCTTTGCCCCTAGGTGTGAATATATGTGCATGGTGCCCTTAGTGTGTGCACTTTTGCCAAGTTCTTGGATTAGTATACTAATAAAAAGGACAGTTCTCTCTGAAAGTTTCTTTTTTTTTTGGACAAAATCTCACAGAATAAAACAACAGCGGTAATAGTTTGTGTTTAGAAAACTAGATTATTTGCTCTGTTACAGTTTATTTTCCAAGTTCACGGTTTAGTGATCCATCATGCGATGAGCACTGGTCTATGGGTTTTGCTCTGCCACATGTTTTTTGCTCGTTTTTTAGCTTTTAGCTGTACAGTAAGCCTCAGATCCTGTCCAGATCCTCATCTCTGCTGTATTGTCCTGGACTGAAGGGTAATGGGGCAGAAAGAACAGAAGAGAGACAGACTTCGAGCAGATGTACCCACTGCACCACACTGCACTCCAGTGTACAGAACCACTGTGGATAAATCAAGCTGTACTTAATGATGGGCTAATGATAATTACATTCAAGAGAACAGAAGATTGGGTTCATAAAATCATGCATGATTCTACTGATACAACGCCAATCTATATGCAAGTAATGATCATAAACAGGCCCTGACAACTGGTTTTGTGGATTTAAAAACACAGAGTTGCTACTTTACAGGGATATAAAGTATATTTACCAAAAAAAAATAAAAATTCTAGTTTTCATGGACTGTAGTTACATTCACCATCTTTTTACAAAAGTACATTAGGATAGAAGATGATGGGAGCAGATGTTTCTATGATTTGTCATAACTGCCTACACATCCTTCTAATCCTGAAGAAAAGCATGTATCAGGATTTAATTCCCTAGCTCCTAAAGTGTCATTTTGTAACCATAGTAACTTGCTGTCATGTGTAAGTGAGTATTAGACCTTTAATTCCCATTTATGATTTGATGAAACCAAGCTCAAGCATCATGTTTGAAAGAGAAATAAGTCTTTGAGAACACTGTGTGGGCCATATGAGTACTATATGAGTACAGGGTTGTCCATTAACATAATTACACAAAATCTGGTACTGGTGTCAAGCAGCTAGCTTCTGCTATAACCTGAGTATAAGCTAGATGCTGTACCAACATATCATTATGTAACCAGAGTTACATACGAGTTGTGGACTGGACCATTAGAGACGGATGGTTCTGCAGCTTGAGTTCCTGTTTATATCCAGTTTTAGCCAAAGTTCAAGCACCATGTTGGAAAGAGAAATAGGTCTTTGAGACCACCATGTGAGTCATAAGTTTTGTATAGGATTGTGCCTGTATTTTCAAGTTCTAAGGAATGTTTGGGCTGTAAGCAGAGTCATTAGTTAGCTTCCAAAGTATCACTATGTAACCATAGTAACAACTCATTGAGATGTGTAAGCATCAGGGCTTATGGGGATGGTTCTGCAGCTCGAGTTCCGGTTTATGACCAGTTTTAGCCAAGCTGAAAGCAAATGAAGTACCACACTGGAAAGAGAAATAGGTAGCTGAGAACACTAGATGGGCCATGCATAACTGTGTGTTAGCTATTAGCATAATTACCTAAAAATTGGATACTGATGTCAAAGTTCGATGCAGTAGCTTGAACAAGTCCAAATGTGGCCGAATTTTTACACGTACACTATGGAATCTATTCAGGCTGTAATCTTTTTGGCCAGAGTATCCCAAGGTAACGCAATGGAACTGCAGGAACAAACCGTTGACATGTGTAAGCATCAGGGCTTAGAGTTCTGGACCGAACTATCAGAAAGGGATGGAATTTTATGGCATGTTTTAGCCAAGCTTAAAGCAAGTTCAATCACCATGTTGGAAAGAGAAATAGGTCTTTGAGAAAACTATCTGAGCCATGCACAACTATATGTGCTGTATTAGCATAATTCCCCAGAATCTGGTACTGATGTCAAACATTTTTCAAGTTCTAAATAGGAGCTTGTCCAGGTGCCTGGCCAAATATGTACATCAGCAGTGTGGAACTGTTCAGGTTGTAGTCTGTTTGGCCATGCTGGGAATTAGCATTGGCAGTTGGGCTTCTGCATCAATCAGACTGCTGAAATGAAATCTCAATTCCTTGCTTGTTGGCAGTAGACCGTAGAGTATTTATGAGACAGGAGAGAAGTATGGACAGAGGCAGGCTAGTTTTTGGGTTGTTGGACAGAGATCAGTGCTGGGATTCTCTTTGCCCAGAGCAAAGGACAGAATCAATATTTCATGCCTTGTTTTATGGCAATGGTGGGAGGCAAGATTCTAGATGATGCCATGTGTATGTGCATCATGTCTCACACAATAGCAGAGTCAAATGGCAACATGCAAAACTAGCAATGGAACCCTTCTGACTGCTTCAATAAATTCAGAAATCCCTTTGCAGATTACCTAAAGACATGCACAATGCATAGTATACTACATGGTATATAGTGTTTTTTTATAAAATAAAAAAAACCCATAAATTGACACGACTATTAAAAAGTAAAGTATGGAATTCCAAAGTTAAAAATAATATATATATATATATATATATGTATATTTCTACATGCATGTATTCATTCTTGTCTGCAGGGATCGGGGTCCATTTGCCCACATTGCTGTGGGCTTTGTGAAAAGTACAGGGTGCTGGAGATCTTAAGCTTCTGGGTGAGATGGCCAAGTTGCGGGGCGTGCCCAGCGCTGGCACAAGCCCTCATCAGAATCTCAGTGCCAGCACATGTGGAAGTGCTTAAAAGGCCATGAGCTGCAGCACCACAAGTCCTGCCGAGTTGAGACAAAGCAAATTACTCTCTGCTGGAGCACTATGGGCCACTGCCAAAATGGGAAAAAAACAACCAGCCTTCAGCCTCACAACCACGATTGAGGCGTCATGAGGATGTAAAGAATAATATGCAGCATCCCACCTGTAGGGCACATGCTGGGTTTGAGGATGGTCGGAATTGTGAGTGCAGTAAATTGTGTGAACTGTCGAATGAATCTCAGGTCCTGTTTTGTTGATTCAATAAATCAAGAATGATTTGACAAGCAATCCACACTTTCAGCAACTGGCGTTTCCACGTAAAATATCAGGTATCTTTTAAATAAAGCAGGGATCTGGATTCTAGTAAAATTCTAGTAATGTGAAATGTAATTATCTTCACTGTTACAGAAACAGAAACATCCATTTCTGTTACTGGTTAATAATGTTATTGTTGTTGTTGTTGTTGTTGTTGTTGTTGTTGTTGTTGTTGTGGGTGTGTGTGTTCAGGTTTCCCAGCAACCCTGAAGGAAAGATAAGCGTTCTAGATGTATGGATGGATTCAGGAATTTCTTTCAGACTGTTGCTCGTCGCTGTTCTTGATAGCACTCATGTCTCCATAAGAAGACTATCTTGTAGGAACATCTGACTGGTCCCCATGAGGAAAACCTTTTAGTTGCTAAGATTAGGTTCATATTTTGGTGTCAATACAAATAAAGTTTGAGTCGAATAGCTTTTCAAATCTTGGACTTTATTACATTAGGTCTATGTAAAAGGAACAGAAACTATTTTTTTTTTGCTCTGTTTACATTGGAACACAAGATGATTAAATTATTGGATCTGCTCAGAGGAAACCAACTGATTTTCTTTTCAATTCCATTTCTGAACCCTGGTGTCCTGTCTGTTCTGACGAAAGACAGTTGGCCAATCTTCCACAAAATGTCCTCAAAGATGTTGGGAAACATCAGATAAAATTGCTTTAAAAGATCCATGAGTGAGCCACCATGAATGTGTTCCACTGAGACCATTAGCATCTGCGGTACACACCATAGAGTGAGATCAGCGGCTCCACCACAATAACGCCGTCTCTGAGGTGCCGCCAAAACTGCCAGTTTCTCAGGCTACGAGCATCCGCCCTTCTCCAAGCAAACCGAGCCTTCTTCAATCCTTCTCCTTTCACACCGGTCTGCATTTTCATTGCATTCGACCATCTCAATAGCTGTACTGTGCGCTCTCTCAAATGAGAATACAGGGAATTTAGAAATGTGGGCAGAAAACGCGGACTGTGATATGTGGATGAAAGTCTTCTGAGGTTTTGAAAAAAAAAAATGTATTCCAAGCTTCAGGCTTCGCAACAACTTGATGTCACCAGAGACAGACTACTAAACTACTAAAGCTCTCACAGGACACTTGAACCTGTTTCCAACGCCACATGCTTGAACTGCAATCACAAACATCCCAGTAATACCTTAAAAGTTTCCCCCTTTATGGTGTAATAAACTGAGGAATATATGAGGCTTTAAAAACTCCCAGCCAAACCTGATCAGTATGGAGGAATTCCAGGTAGCGTGTGGACGGACACACTGATATAATCAACACCAGATTGAGACGCATGACTGATTTGGAACCTTTTTTAGCCAACCATATGAATGACTTACTAATACATGCAAGTTTCCTGAAGCATCTCATAATTTTATCCTTGAAGAAAGGGTTTAGAGTTTTGGGGCCATTGTGAACTACTAATATTTAAATGCATGTGCATGCTAAAATCCTTCAGAAATCGTTTTTTTTTTGTTTGTTTGTTTGTTTGTTTGTTTTTTGCATTAATGTGTGAATCTATAGCACATTTCATGCTTGAAACATTTTCGTCCAAAAGTTGTCCATTACAGGTTATGACAAATGGACGTTTTAGCCTGACAACCTTTATAAAACTATTACTAACTTTTAAAATGGACATTCCACAAGCCACATGTTCAACAGGAAGTTGCGTCATTGAACTGAATTTCCTGAAGATCATGTGACGAAGAAAGAAAAGTCTTTCATCCATTTTTCTTGATTTTTCACTGATATTGATTGACGAGGCCAGATTGAAAGTACACCCCTGAAGGCCAAACGATAGGTTGAAAGTTAATCAATTTAAAATCTCATTTTAAATAAATAGTATGGAAATCATTAGAAAATGTCATTGATTAATCAACTCTGTTAGTAATTTTACAGCCAGTATTAGCAAAAGCAGCTTTTAAAAGTGAAATTGTTTTGGTTTCAATGTCTAAATTTTCTTGAAAAATTTGTGATCAATTAAGCTTCATTTTTGGAAGTTGCAAAATTTAACTTTACGTTTAACGTGCCTAATTTAACACTTTGTGAATTATCTCAAGAAAGAAGATGGATGACTAGCTGATGAAGCGCACTGAAATGTGCACTAAAAACAAAAACATATTTAATTTCCCATTAGAGTAAACTCGGAGAACTTGGATTTTCGATAAACAGCCCATTTAAATGTCTACGGATCGTCATTAAATGCTCGAGAAGAGAGTTTATAGAGTTGACGAGAAAATATCACTTAATAATCGCAAATGTTGAACATTACATGCACTTGGAACATTCCAGGCTTTAATTTAAAATCATTGAGAATATTTTTGGCCAATCTTACGAACCAGACCCGACATGTCGAGCTGAGCTGGGAGGGAGACGCTCTGTGTCACCGAGCTGAAACTGGTTAGAGACGTAGAGGGAGACGGAGACTGTTGAGGACATGTGATGTGCTGTGTGTGTGGGTTGCTGTCTCAATGCTCTGTAATGAGGTGATTGAGGAGTGTGAAGCCTGGATACAGGGAGTGGCCAGACCACAGGCTGCTGACTCTGATTAACATGTTTACACACACAAAATGATGGCAGAGAACAGAGAGAATGCCTGGTGGATATCTACGTGCCTATCTTTAAACACACATTTGCTGTGCTTATTCAGCTCTGTGCTGCACTGCTCTCCTACTTGTTTGTGTGTGGTGTGTGTGCTTTGTGGTTCCTGAAGTGACAATATGTGCGTCCATTACACTCCCGTTCCTGTAATTAAGGCTGGACTTAGTTGGTTTGTCACTCCCTTTGCTCCATTCACTGTCATTTCCAAATCAAATCTACACAGAGTGTGTGTGTGTGTGTGTGTGTGTGTGTGTGTGTGTGTGTGTGTGTGCTGTGGTTGACTGTAAAAATTCTGCCTCTTCTATTTGGATTATATTTTATTGCCCTGTAGAGATATGATCCCTCGGTCTGCCTCCTCAGCCAAGACTCGGGATTATTACAGTTAACTTATATCACTGAGCTGTTGAATTCTCGAATCTGATTGGTCAGTAGGTTTTGATTATTTTTCTGTAACAGCACCTCGGACAGTAGGTCAAATCACAGGTTTATGTTAATGCACTCGTTCTGATAAGCTGTTGTTTCTATAGTAACAGCACGATCATATGGACTTGTATGGCAGGAACTCATAATGAACAAGTGATAAAATTCTTACAAAAGAATGGTTGATATTTTGAATCCTTCTGGCATGAGACATACGGTAGTTACGTTTTATGGAAGGAGTCTCCAGTGTAAGCACTTTCTAAAAGTCAAAGGTACGTTTTCTGCCATGAGAAAGGATGGATGACTTTACTATGGTGTAAGTGATAACAGGAACTACCTTGCTTTCACAACATTAAATGTAACTATAAATTGGTAAAAGTACTATGTGATGTTTATTAATAAATGCATAAGAAGGAATAATGCTGTTTTTACACGTGAATATGTATACGCTGATTGAGCTAAAGCAAATACTTGTATATACAGAATATACAGTGCTACTTTGTTTTCTGTTGATGTTGTGAGCAGCCATGTCGATTTGACGTTACTTGCTGAACTCGGGGTTGAGGAGACCATTCCGGATTTTCGAGTTGGAATTTCGGGTTAAGGGGGCGTTTTCTTTGGTTTTCCCAGTCAGAGATCAGACAGTGCAGGTTATGACTGTTATTCGAATGTGTCATAACACACTTCGGGGTGTGTTGGTAATATGCTGAAAATAACCAACTTCAGGATGGTAACAGTAATTCCATCTCACATTCGGCCGTATCACACCGTCCTGTCATTGATTCTCCTACAATGTGTTGATGATGATGATGATGATCATAATCATCATAATCATCATCATCATCATCATCATCATCATCATCTCGCCTTCATCTGTATTAGTTTTCTTGATATATGGACTGGGCACAGCGAGCAGTAGCAGAGATGTTTGGATTGTGTTGATGGATGTTTGATGTTAGATTCTCTAGCACTGTAGTACCTGACGCCAAAAAAAAAAAAAAAAAAAAAAAAAAAAAAAAAAAAACAGTGCTGCTTTCAATCCTCCCCTAGAACAAAAATTCAAAAACTCAAACTACAATAGCTGTCTTCAGTTCTCCATTGTGTGTATGTCCATGGAATCTGAATGGTGACATTATCTCTTCCTGCTCCAACCTGTTGACACACACACACACACACACACACACACACAGCACAAACACACAGAGCCCTTCAGTTCTTCCGCCACCATATGGAAGAGTATGAGTGGTGATAGGTGTAGCATGGCTGCAGTATCAGACACCAGATGCTAGGCTGGTCCAGTTGTGCAGACAGTCCTGATCCCCCATGATTGTGTGTAATTACCAGCCGTAAGCTGAGAGCCGGGAGGATAAGCAACCTATTGAGCTGTCAGGGAATCCAACATGCTGTATCGTCATCTACACGGGCAGGTACAGGCTGAATAGCAGGCCTGCGAGGGAGGGAGGGGCCAACAAAGGTAATAGGTGTTCATAATGGCCTGCTCACGTTACCATCAGTCTTTCCAAACCGGAGGGAGGAAGAGGAAAGAGACTGAGGGGGGTGGAGAGAGTGAGGATGACCTCACAGGTGCTCATTAATCAAAATGAAAGTGTGAGTTTATAATCAGAACCACACTCAGTATTACACTGGATTAGTTAGATCTGGATTTAGTTATCTTCTGTTTTTTTTTTTTGCATTGTGTATGTGTGTGTAAATCTGCCTAGTATGTATGTGTCAGTCGTCCACTTACACATATAGCACGACAAATAATTAACCGCACTTGAAGATTTTGTGAAATTAAAAAAACAAACACGTAAAACTGTATACGGTCCCAAAACGCAGACAAAATGTATGTCGATACGTGAAATTCTGAAGGGAATGTCGGACGGCGTGGAACGGTGACGTGCACCGTTAATCGATCTATGTTCTATAACATGTAAAACAAGAACATGAAAGGAGTATTCTACAAGTGACTCATGTAAACACCTTAATCAGAATATTGTCTTATTCAGAATAAGGTCAATAATTAGAATGCTGTCCATGTAAACATAGTCAGTGAAGTGTTTGGTTGCAGTTATTGCTGCTAAAGGTGGCACAACCAGATGTTAAGTTTAAATTCATTTTTCACATAGGTGATAGGTTTTATAACTTTTTTTGCTTCAATAAAAATAAAAAAAAATTATAACTCTATTCTGTGTTTACTCAGGTTACCTTTGTTTTATGTTGTATTTCGTTTGACGATCTAAAACTATTTAGTATGAGATATACACACAAACAGAAGAAATCAGGAAATACTTTTTCACAGCAAACACAGTGGATGTTTTCATCCATCCACGAGTCTTCATCCATCTCCCATCTATCAGGTGCCCCCACCTTCAGGCATTACTTTTTATTACTCATTTTACTGTAATAAAATGTAGCGTTAAAAGTATATTGATTATAATAAATATAGCATTAAGATTATAGTATGTGACAACTGGTTTGTGTGTGTGTGTGTGTGAGAGAGAGAGAGAGAGAGAGAGAGAGAGAGAGAGAGAGAGAAGTGATATGAGCAGCTAGTTGTGTTAGGGAGGCACCTAATTGTCTACTGCAGCATGTAATTGCGAGCTTACTCGACATAAATCTTTCATTATTAAGCGCTATTTTCGTCCTGGAACAGAGACTTTGCTCTTTTCCGAGCTGCAGAGAAATATCCAGAATCTTTCTTTCGGTCTTATCACGTCCACACACATCCAAAAGTGAAAACAGGGAGCAAAACTTCCAATTGCTTATTCAATTATGCCACATTTAAGGTGTAAAATCCATCCAGTAAACACCAGTCTAATAATGATTCCGTATTTAATGAGGTCTGAATAAGCAGGAAGTAAAACAGACGAGCAGAAAGACCTAAACACTTCACAGTGTTAGTGTTCATGCCTAGTATTTAACGTCCTCTATAGTATTTAAATACTGTATATTAACGTCTTCTGTAGGTTCTGGATATCTCTATCTGATCTGCTAGGCTAAACGAAGAAGCCTCTCTACCCTTATACCTCGATCAGCCCTGAAGCTACAAACCTTTTTAACAGCAGACAACGACAAGAACAGATTAGACACAATCTTTCTTACAGATCAGATTTTGTTCAGTTGAGCGAGAAAAGACAAGCTGAACGTAATTCACGCATTGTTCTGAGCTACGATGTGGAAGTGTTTTACCTCAGGCACCAACGATATCTTACATCATATGGAGCATGAAAAAGCTTTTAAAAAATGCTCATAGCCTCACACACACACACACACACACACACACACACACATCAGACATGGAGTAACAATGTATGTGTAACTATAAATTGGACTACAATAGTGTTCTACTATAAAGGAACTTGTTTTTTATATAAACGTAAGCGTAGAAACACAAAATACACCTAATTCAAAAAAAGATTACTTAACCGTGCATGTAGAAACAGACTGAAAAGGAATGTTCGTCTTTAGTAGAACCTTGTTTCGCATGTCTCTTATTCAGTCTGGCTTTGTCTTTGTAGACACCGCCCCCTATGTAGCAGAAGCGTAAGGACACATCTGACCACCAGCCGAAGGTTTTTTTTTTTTTTTTGTTTTTTTTTGGTTTGTTTATTTTTTTTCTGCTGTTTCCTCTTCATTTTCTCAGAGCTTCTGAGGATGTTCACTGGTTATTCTACACTTTTTCACTTTTAGCATAATCAAGTGGGTTTTTATGGTCATTCCTCACCATAGCTTTATACCTTGGAACGAAATGTCGTTTCTCCATGAACATGGTGCGATACATACATAAATACAATAAATATACAGAACAATACATTCGCAGGATAACCGAACGGTGACCTTGAATATTTTAGTATTTCAGAAGTACAGGATTATAAATACGACAGCACTTGGTCGAAGAATCAACAACGTGAAACCAAAAACTGGGGTGAAGTCGATCCATCTTAATCACTGTTTTCACTGCTCTCCTCACTTCATTAAACAGTTAATGTGCTGAATCGGCAGAAACTCTCGAAGCGTCCCAGATTTAGTCACTGGTTTCCATGCTGAAGTCGGATAAAGAAATAAAAATCAGCGTTTTCATGGTTAGTAGTTTGGATGGCTGTTTTATGGATTTTAAAACAAAAGTGATTAATGCGTTATCCTGTAATTAAATACCATCTGTTAACATCACCCCTAACTTGTTTTAGGGACACCCCCCCCCCTCTTTTTTTTACATTAAATTGTTTGTCTGAATATTTAATGTGGCATCAAAAAAAAGCCTACCGTCATCAAACAACAAACATTAAACTTCTCTGAATTGACCATTTTGTTCTTTACGCCACAAATGCTATACGCACTCTCATTTTCGTACTAAACAAGTGTGATAACACTAGGCATGCTGAAACTTGATTGGGTGCTATGCTTTAGGACACAATAATGTGTGTTCAGTACTAACTCAGACGTTTCAATACGATTTTTAGTTTCCTAAAAAAACAAAACATCTCGAACCGCAGCAGTGACATTTTAATACACCGAACAGTCATGATTGGGAGGTGAAGGCGGATGCAAGTGCAGACAATTTATTAAGTGCAAACATCCATCCATCCATCTTCTACCGCTTACTCCTTTATCAGGGTCACGGGGAACCTGGAGTCTATCCCAGGAAGCATCGGGCACAAGGCGGGGTACACACTGGACAGTGTGCCAGTCCATCACAGGGCACAATCACATTCACATTCACACACCCATTCATACACTACGGACACTTTAAACACGCCAATCAGTCTACCATGCATGTCTTTGAACTGGGGGAGGAAACCAGAGTACCCGGAGGGAACCCCCAACACACGGGGAGAACATGCAAACTCCCTACACACACACACATGGCCCTAAGTGCAAACAAACGACCACAAACATGAAATCAAGAACCTAAAACATGAACTGTGGATGTAATGCATAAAACATACAGGCTATAGACAATACTGTAGCGCAAGCAACAACAAAAGCTTGACAGTGACTACATTTACATGCTTAAGGTCTATATTCGGATTGCAGCCATATTCCGAATACGATGTTTATATGTGTACAGGCATCGGGATATTCCTGTATACATTCCTAAATACCTAGCCTACAACTAAGCATCTGGTAGCACCCACAATGCCTTGCAGACTGACCATGTGCATATATCTCCCATTCCAGAATTGCAGATGCATTTCAATTAGAGAAAGAAAACAAATACAATAGAAATTTTTTCCACCATTACACTTGTTTTTTATTGTTTATTTTTTCAAATCTCAAAGAACACACTTTAAATTGAACATGTTCAGTATTTTCTGATCTCAAACCTGTAGGATTTGAAATATTTATTCTGAAAATCAATGTACTAACAAAAAAAAAAAAAAAAAAAAAAAAAAAAAAAAAAAAAAAGAAAAGAAAAGTCAACTCTGTTAGAAAAATTGGGTCAAATATGTACAGGCAAGAAATGTAATACAATTTAAAACCATGGCTTCCCGAAGAGAACTTTTGTCTCTACATCTATTAATTTAACTTTAAGTCTAATAAGATAGAGACTTGTTTTGTCTTAGAGTAAAAGTCTCTCTCTCCATCACCGATCAGTCGAGACCGACCTTCGGTCACTTTACAGGTCATCACTCTCCACGTATTTCATCGATGTGATCCACAAAAGCATTTCAGCAGAAATAGTGGGGTAGTTTGCCATTGCATTGCCCACCCCCACCATTTATCCGGGCTTGGGACCGGCGTATAGCTGCTGCCAGTTACACAGCTGGGTATACACACTCACACACCCATTCATACATTACGGACACTTTGGACACGCCAATCAGACTTCCATGCATGTCTTTGGACTGGGGGAGGAAACCGGAGAACCCGGAGGAAACCCCCGATGCACGGGGAGAACATGCAAACTCCGCACACACATGGCCACGGTAGAAATCAAACCCCAGATCCTGGAGGTGTGAGGCGGACGTGCTACCCACTAAGCCACCATACGCCCAAAAATGGATGTGTAATAATAATTAATATTATTATTAATAATATCCATCCATCCATCCATCCTCTACCGCTTACTCCTTTATCAGGGTCACGGGGATCCTGGAGCCTATCCCAGGAGGCATCAGTAACAGGGCGGGGTACATCCTGGACAGGGTGCCAGTCCATCGCAGGGAACAATCACATACACACTCACACACCCATTCACACACTACAGACACTTTAGACACGCCAATCAGCCTACCATGCATGTCTTTGGACTGGGGGACGAAACCAGAGTACCCGGAGGAAACCCCCGACGCAGGGCCCCGGCGGGACTCGAACCCCGGATCCTGGAGGTGTGAGGCGAAAGTGCTAACCACTAAGCCACCACACGCCCCAGAATAAAAGTACCGACACATTAAACCGAAAAGTTGCCAGGATGGTGTGCATTTTCTCTAAATATAGCTTTAAAAACGAAGGAAATTGAACATAGTAAGGATGCTAGTTATGCTAATCAGCTTCTGGTTAATTTGTTAACGATAAAACACAGATCATGATCATGTTTAAAGCAAAACCTAAAACAGAGTTTAGATTTGACGGTAACAGAGTTGATATGAATAACAGTTGACCACCTGTAGTAGACCAAAAACAACATTTTCTACCTGACACCATTTATAAATGTTAAAATAACTATTTATTCATAACAAATACATCTGTATTAGAGATCTTTCATGAGCCTGGTCATAGATGCCCCTTTAGGAGACATGGCCCCTATACTACACTATACCTGCTCCCTCACACACTGGGTAGGCGAGTCAGTCAATGGTGATTTCTTCATACATTTCTTTGTTTATTTCCACATTAGGTCCCATCACTGGGGTTGGTTGTGGGATGATTCTGAGAACATCAAAGAGATTTCATAAAGTTTCCTCAAGGTTTGGCCAGAAGAAGCGATTTCTCCACACTGCATGAATGTGACCTTTGCATGTGTCTCTTCGACAATGGTCCCAGGATAAATGTCCTCATATTTGATGACATACCATTGTCCAATGATATTGCTGCTTTCCCAGTTGTTTTCACAGTTGTTGCTCTTCGATGGTGTCAGAAAGGATGGGCTGAACATGAGAGTCAGTGGTGTCAGAAAGGATGGGCTGAACATGAGAGTCAGTGGTGTCAGAAAGGATGGGCTGAACATCAAATTCAAACCGTTGTGTGGTGTGATATGTATGCTCAAGAATCTGCTTAGTTGAGCAGAGACATCTGTAGAGAACCTTTCCTGGTGTGAGAGTGATCATCTGATGGAGGCGCATTGTCAAAGGAACCACCAGGAGTTGTTTTGGCAACTCCACCCGCTCCATCTGGAGCACCTTTTCCATGGCTGGCTTCAAAGCTCCATGTGTCTTTCCTGAAGCCCTTCGTGAACAACTCTGAGCTAAACATACAGAAGTTGCCCTTTTGGCAGTATGGGCTGCATGGTCAATCATTAAAAAAATGAACTAAAGTTACTGATGGATGTTGGGTTTTCACATGATCTAGCACAGGGGACAGGTGTGTCCATAAAGCAGGCAGACTTTTCTTTATTGATGCTGAGAAGGTTGTTAAGCACACATGCTGTTGAGAGGATGCGATGTAAACTGCCTGAATGTCTGCTCACAATTTACCTGCATAATTAAAAAAAAATGATCAATGTGAATCAAACACTCATGATATTTCATGCTGTTCCTGAGCTCACGGAAGTGGATGTATTGCATTTAAATGTTGAATTGATGCTTTGTGAAAACTCAGCTGATTCTGGAACATAGTCATATCTCCTTGAGAATGCTGCATGACTCTTATTTATCTAAATTTTTCAAAAAACATTTTGCCTCATCAAAAATAAATAAATAAATAAATAAATAAATAAATAAATAATCCCGATTTTGGAAAAGCTTCCATATCTACGGGAGCTGTGGTTATTCTGGATGAACAAGTGCAATAACTTTTAGATTTCTCAAAATATTTCAATGGTTTATGATCTACATGGAGTCCAAAAAAAAAAAGTTCTGTCTCCAGTTACTAAGAATCTCGATAGTTAGACTTTTATTCACCTTTAAATTATTAAAATTATTTATCGTCTTAAGTAACTGTGAAAATTCAAGCACAGATTTGGCTTATTTTTCTTGGTTAATAAATGCTGAGATGTCCGTAATGTACTATAATGTAATGTACATGAAATGTGCATCAAGTTTTATTTGTTGTGGAAATTCCTGAGACAATAATAAGTGTTCAGTACTAACTCGTTTCAATAAGATTTTCAGCTACTCCCATTAAAAAAGAAATAAATAAATATGTGGAAACGTTACACTGTAGAGACAATTTAATCTGCAAGGCGGGGTACACCCTGGACAGGGTGCCAGTCCATCACAGGGCACAATCACATACACACTCATTCATACACTACGGACACTTTAGACACGCCAATCAGCCTACCATCCATCCATCCATCCATCTATCTATCTATCGATCGATAGATATATATCTCTGTCTGTCTGTGTATATATATATATATA
>JAFFST010046666.1:70661-81248 GCA_022414735.1 Noturus placidus
TATATATATATATATATATATATATATATATATATATATATAAAACCCGTATCATCTGAAACGCTGGGCCAGAGGTTTAAATCATACTAGTTGCTGTATGTGTCATAAGACTTGTGTCTATGAGGCCTAATTATTGCATTATGGATGTAAAATTAATCACAGAGGGAGGTATGTATTTGCTAGGGAGGATTAATTCTGTCCCAGTTATGCCAAAAGCTAAAGGCATTATTCATAAGCTCCATCTCTTTCCTCTTTTAACATGGCAGGACTTGTATGTAGCTGAGCCAAGAAGGCAGAATTAGGGATTTTTCCTCAATTCTCTTTAAAACCCCACTCAAATCAAAGTGTCATCAGACAAAGACGCACTCGCCGGAAAATCTGTGTGAAATAACAAGTCTTCGGATAACTGCAAAAGTTCTCGCTATTTGCGTATCCAAGATTTAAGATTTAAGATCTTGACTGAGTCAGAATAGCTGGAAAAATGACCAGTCTCATCTTTTCACATCTTTAGAGCAAAGCCTCCCACAGCGCCACGGAAGCTTGAGTGAAACCCAGCTGGTTAGGATGTAACATCAGCATTTTCAAATGCTTCTCCAAGCTATGGCTTGTGTTGTTTCCAGATATAGCCAACAAAACCATGTCAGAGTACTTGAAATTATGCAGTAAGCATGTATGATGACAGTGTCTACGTGCAACACTACTCCAATGTTCACAGTTTACTCAGAGTGAAACTAAAACAGAGTTTCTGAGTGACTGTGTAATAAATAATGACTGTGTGGAGAACATTTTGCTGTAGATTAAGACTTGGGTGAAAAATCAAATATACACAGTTCCACCTTTACTATAAATATAGCTGCACAGCCAATAAATTTCCTGAGGTTGGCTTCTTTAATTTTACACAAGAGCTACACGGCTGGTGAGGCTAAAAGACAAGGAGTTGGTCTGACTTCTTATGCTGTTAAAGGAAAATAATCAACAACATGCTGATGTGATGTGGCCCAATGCGATGCCGAGTTACTGTTACCACCCCAAATTGGATTATTTTCTTATAAAAGCACACCTCGAAGTTTTTAATACTCTTCTACAACAGAAATTTCCCCCATTTACCACCCAATTTGGTCAGCGGCCAATTCCCACCAACTCGTCAGCTCTATCATGTCTTTCAACAGCTACCAACTGGGGCGGGTCAAGGCAAACACATGCATCATCAGACACATGTGAAGCCAGCCAATGACTGCTTTTTAAACTGCTGTTTTAAAACTGCTCATAACCATACTTAAATGGAAAGTGAGCAGACAACCGTGATTGGCTAGTGCTGCTGTGATTAATGAGAGAGTAACACCTCCAGTCCCAGCAAGTGAGCGCAGTCAATTTTGCTCCACAGATTCAAACTCATGATTGGGATTCAAACTCATGATTTCCCAATGAAGATAGGGCGAACGCTTTTCTGTTGTGCCACTCTGGAGCACAGCGCAGCAGTTTGCCAATGATTTTACAATTTAATGTACAACACTCTTTTTAACTATTTCGAGTTACATTTTAATGTCACAGAACATCTTTGAGACAAGGTAGCTATTATTAGGTACTTAATAGAAGCTATAGAGAGTTTTTCCCTCACCAGCCTCGAAGTTAATAAAATGCAATGTGTCGTATTACTGGGAAACCACAAGAAACAAGAAACTTGTTTTTAAACATTTTTATTGCTAGCATTAGTTTGTAAGCTAGAAAGGTAGATACTAACTTTTTGGATATGTTGCTTGCTGTTCGTAAACAATATGTTTACACACACACACAAACACACACATACATACATTATACAGTGGTGTGAAAAAGTGTTTGCCCCCTTCCTCATTTCCTGTTCCTTTGCATGTTTGTCACACTTATAAGTGTGACAAACATGCAAAGGAACAGGAAATGAGGAAGGGGGCAAACACTTTTTCACACCACTGTATATATATATAATAAAGTTATGCCATTGGTTGTTCACCAATCAATTGTGTTCTCCCTCTGAAGCCTTCAGTACTTTATCGATTGGTGATTTGGCACTTTGGCACATGAGCAGCAAGAGAATTGCTTATTGATCCCAGACTGAGCTTAAGGGTACACCAGTTACCCTTTCTACATGCCTTGCAAATATGCAGCACATGTTGCTAACTTTGCATGCCATCACAAACTGACATACCACATGCAACACACTGCCAATGCTGCCACTGGATACAAGGCATACGGAATTCAGCAGTATTTACTAAGAAAAAGAGTGATGCCAAGAGATAAATATGGATATTATTCATCCACAGCGTTTGTGGATTAGTTACAGTACATAAGTAAAGCACGGCACTCTTGTACATGCCACATGTAGGCTGTATACGCTTCTGTGGTAGTGAAAAGAGTCAATATTTTCCACTCGCTACATTCATTGAAATATAGAGAGCAACGGCATGTTCAAATCTAGAATTATGGGGCTTTAATATGTTTCTCATGGTTGGTGAAAGAATAGCTGGACATTCCGGTATGTAGCCAAAGGGTAATTTAATTTAATAAAAACATTAATGCTTAAACAGGGTATGAGCAGGAGGTCTGGTCAGGTTCATGTTTAGTACCAAGGGAGTATTTTTTCTCAAAGTTTTTTTTTTTTTATTATTATTAAGAATACCACTAAGAGGCTGATCTGGAACTAAGAACTATCATCTTGAAAGTTATTCATATAGTGACAAGAAAATCTAAAAATAATTCTAGATTTTTCTTCTGGGCCACATTTAACTTAGTACAATTATTGGTGTGCAATTTACTGTGTATAGTTAAACAAAATGTTCAAGTTCGTGAGAAAGCTAAAGCAACCTAGTGAATAATAAAGAAAAATAAACAAGCAAAGGTAAACAAGCAAACAAATGCAAACTAGTGAATGAAAGCAAGTTAGTGGACAAAAGAAAACTAGCAGACAAAAGCAAACTAATGGGGAACAGTTAAATAGCAAAGACATAACAAAATACAAGCTGACAGACAAAAGAAAACTAGTGGGAAAAAGAAAAGTCGCAGACAAATGCAAACTAGTGACTGAGAGCAGGTGAAAAATGCAAACTAGTGGGTGACAGAAAACAAGCGAACAAAAGCATACTAAAAGGTGAAAGTAAACTAGCAAATCAATCGAACTAAAAAACAAACTGACAAGCAAAAGCAAAGTAGTGAACAAAAACAAGTTAGTGAGTGAAAACAAACTAGTGAATAGAAGCAAACTAATGGGTGAAGGAAAACTAGAGAACAAAAGCAAGCTAGCAGACGAAAGCAAAGTAGTGGCTAACAGCAAACTAAAAAAAAATATATATAAAGCAAACTAGCAAACAATATTAAACTAGCAAACAAAAGCAAACTAAAGTGTGTAACCAAACTAGTAAACAAAAGCAAACTAAAGTGTGTAACCAAACTAGTAAACGAAAGCAAACAAAAGCAAACTAAATTGTGTAACCAAACTAGTAAACGAAAGCAAACAAAAGCAAACTAAAGTGTGTAACCAAACTAGTAAACAAAAGCAAACTAAAGTGTTTAACCAAACTAGTAAACAAAAGCAAACAAAAGCTAACTAAAGTGTGTAACCAAACTAGTAAACAAAAGCAAACTAAAGTGTGTAACCAAACTAGTAAACAAAAGCAAACTAGAAATCAAAAGCAAACTAGAAAACAAAAGCAAACTAAATCGTGTAACCAATCTAGTAAAGAAAAGCAAACAAAAGCAAACTAAAGTGTTCTAACCAAACTAGTAAACAAAAGCAAACAAAAGCAAACTAAAGTGTGTAAACAAACTAGCAAACAAATCAAACTAGCAAACAAAAGCAAACTAAAGTGTGTAAGCAAACTAGTAAACAAAACTAAACTAACAAACAAGTGAATAAATGCCAAAGTGAAGAACAAAAGCAAATTAGTGTGTAACAGCAAAATAGAAAACCAAAGCAACCTATCAACAAAAACTACCGCACTAGCAAACAAAATCTCATGGGCAAAAGTAAACTAGTCGGTAAAATCAAAATAGCAAAGAAACTAGTCAACAAATGTAAACTAGAGAACAAAAGCACAGTAGAGAGTAAAGGAAACCAAGTGAACAAAAAGTAAGCAAACCAATTCTTGAAAAGCAAACTAGAAAGTGAAAGCTAGCAAACAAATGAAAACTATTGAGTAAAAGCAAACAAATGAGTGAAAGCAATGTAGAAAAAAAAGTGTTTTTTGCTGTTCGAGCAGTGTTTAACCAGTGGGAGCTTTTCCTGTACGTTTCCATTAAGAAAGCCGCTAATTGGCTGAAGTTATTACATGTATAAGCTTTAATTCACATAGTGATAAGCTGATGTTAAAATAATCACAGTGTTCTTCTGAGTCACATGCTAGTCTACAGTTCATCTAAATGTTCATGTGAATTATCACAAGCCTTTTTTTTACTTATTCTGATGCACAGAAACATGTATCTCATTCTCTCTCAGCCTCTCTGTGGGACTTGTCTGCTCTTTGACTCGCTGTGTGTGCATATCAATCTCATCAATGTACTCAAGCGGTGACAAATGAACGAGCGGCGGCTCAGCATGTCTGTTCTGAGCTCATTGGTGGTCCGCGCTCTCGTTTGTCTATGACAGACGCCTGTAGTCGGCTCGCTGCCTCATTCATCTCAGTGTCAGACTCTAAATGGGAAGTCCCATTGTGAGGGCCTGTTCATTAATATAGATTTGATCTGAGAAAAACAAAGGGGGAAACATGAGGATGCAACCTCTCCAAACTGCAATGCTGTATTTATGCTAAACATATGCTTTGTTTCTTAACCTATTAAGGAATTCTCAGAATAAAATTATACTAATAAGAGCAACTACAGTTGAATACAGGTATTGTATTGAAATTGATTCTACAATGGCTTCTATGTTTTACTGTTTCATGTCTAAATTCTTTGATACATTTATTTCATGGTATTTCCTCTAATATATTACTCAGGCTATTTAGTTTATTTTATTTTAGTTTAGTCCCTTATGCATTTCTCATGTTCCGATTTTTAAATTGTCCAGTGTTGTCGGTTTTAGTATGTTACATAAAATCAATTCCCAATGTATATGTAGCACACAGCAATAAAACTGGGTGGGATTCTGATTCAGATTAATTGGTGAATAGAAAGCAAAAGACAACAAGTGGTTGACAGTAACCTAGTGACCAAAAGCAAACTAACAAACTAGGAAACTAGTCAACTAGTCAGAGAAATCAAGCTAGCAAGAAATAGTAAATTAGTGAGAGAGAAATCTAATGAACAAAGAAAACTGGCATTTTGCCAACAAGTCAAAGAAAGCAAAGAAAAACCAACTAGCAAAAGACAGCAACTTATTCAGAGAAAGCAAACCAGGAAGGAAAAGTGCGCTAGTGAGAGAACACAATCTAGTAAACAAAACAAAACTAGCAATGTAGCCAGCTAGTCAGTGGAAACAAACTAGTCAGTGAAACAAATCCAAACTAATGAGAGAAAGAAAACAAGTGAACAAAAGAAAATTAATAAAGTAGTCAGAGAAAGGAAACTAGCAAACACATGCACATTAGCAGCAGAAAGCAAAATAGTCAATGAAACGCTAACTAGCAAGAGAAAGCATATTAGCAAGGAAAATTAGTGAGAGAATGAAACTAGTAAACAAATGAAAACTAGCAATCTGTGCAACTAGACTGTGGAAGTAAACTACTTGGTGAAAGGAAACAAAAAGGAAGTGAGAGAGAGAGAGAGAGAGAGAGAGAGAGAGAGAGAGAGAGAGAGAGAAACTAGTGAACAAAAAAAAAAACTAGCCAACTAGTCAGAGAAACCAAACTACTGAGCAAAAGAAAATTAGCAAGAAAAAGTTTACTAATGAAAGAAAGCAAACTAGTGACCACAACGATTGGATAAAAGCAAACTAGCAAATTAGTCACATGAAGTAAACTAGCAAACAAAAGGAAACTAACAAGAGAAACTAATTAATGATAAAAAGAAAACATTTTAGCCAAATAATCAGAGAAAGCAACAAATTGCGAAACACAAGCAAACTAGTAAACAAGTGCAAATTAACAAGCGAAAGTTCACTGGCAAGAGAAAGCAACTAATGTACAAAAGAAAACATTTTTAGTAAGAGAAACAAACTGGTAAACAAGCAAACAGCACACTTATATAGCGCTTTTATCCAAAGCGCTTTACACTGTGTCTCATTCACCCATTCACACACAAACACACTCACACACCAATGGTAGCAGAGCTGCCATGCAAGGCGCTAACTTGCCAATCGGGGGCAACTTGGGGTTCAGTGTCTTGCCCAAGGACACTTTGGCATGTGGAGTCATCCGGGCCGGGAATCGAACCGCCAAAGCCTACGATTAGTGGACAACCCACTCTACCGACTGAGCCACAGCCACCCAATAGTGAGAGAAAGCAAACTAAAAAGCAAAAGAAAACTATCAAGAAAAAGTATATTAATAAGAGAAAGCAAGTAAACAAAACTAGTGGATAAATTCAAACAAAAGAAAATCAGCAATCTACCCAACTCATCAGATAATGGAAACAAAAGCAAATTAGTGGGTGAAAGGAAACTAGCAAGTGAAAGCAATCTAGTGAACAAACGCAAACTAACAAACTAGGCGGAGAAAGCAAACTAGCATTTGTTGATATGTGAGCAGTGTTCTCAATTGAACGTCTTCCTGTTGCTTAATATAAAGCAAACGTATGATATTGTATAAACATTTTACTTCTGCTCAGCTCTGTGCCTGGACTGGACTCTTCTGTTGCACTATTGTGTCACCTCAAATATAGTCTTCTTTTAAATGAATAAATGTAAATCAGGTCCACTAGATCATCATGACCTGTAGTGTAGAAATACAGATAGTCTCTGTAAGAAAAATGGCATTATTACATTCTATTTCAAAGTTGCTGATACATTGCTAGCAAAAGTTAGCGCCTCTCAACAGTGTCCACTGCAATAATAAACAAAATCAAGGACACAAATGAACACAACCAGATTTTAATAAAGAATAATCTTTCTTAATAATGAACTATGAAAGAGAAGTGGATAAAACAATAATCTAGACAAACTTAACCTTTTTTCTTGTACAATGACTGGGCTCTTAACTTTCTCTGGGAACATTTGGAACATAAATGACAAATAAATGGCGACCATCTGCTTTCAGTATTCACGTTATTGCATTTTGAGACATCGTAATCCTGTAATATGCCTCACTTTTTATAGAAGTTAACATTGCTTTCATCGCCACAAAAAATTATTTCACTTGAGGTCTGTTTGAGAACTGAAATGACCATTTGTAACTCACTTGCGGTTTGATAATATTTAGTTTGCAAATTGATTTTTGATGGATGCGCTTTTAAATAGCCCAAAGAGACTCAGACTTATTATATAGCATTAGACACTCACCACAATGGGCCAAAGTATTCATCACGCTACTGTTTATTTAGGTGAGTCACCGTTTGAAATCCGCCCACAGCCAAAAATTATCTATACACACACACACACACACACACACACACACACTACTTTCACCTTTCCACACACACCCACTGTCTCCTGCACACTCCATCTAATGACTTGTAATTATCCATTAAGCATAAACTCAGTCATTCACTTACTTTTGCTATTTATACCTTTTTTTTCTTCCTAAAGGTTTATTTTTATCTTCTTGCATATTTGTAATTTGTCCAGTGTTGTTGTTTTTTTTTTCCTTCTGTTTAGTATGTTACACATGCACTCATCAAAACAAATTCCACATGTATGAAACATCTGGCAATAAAAATGAGTGATTCTGAAGAATTGGTGACTAGCGAGCAGACTAGTGAGCTAAAACATGCTAGCAAACAAAAGCAGACTAGTGAGTTAAAAAGCTAGCAAAATATAGCAAACTAGTGAGCTAAGACATGCTAGCAAACAAAAGCAAACCAGTGAGTTTAAAAAGCTAGCAAAATATAGCTAACTGGTGAGTTAAAAAATCCAGCACACCGAAGCAGACTACTGAGTTAAAAACATGCTAGTAAACAGAAGCAGACTAATGAATTAAAAAGGTAGCACACTGAAGCAGACTACAGAGTTAAAATCATGCTAGCAAACAAAAGCAGACTACTGAGTTAAAAACATGCTAGTAAACAAAAGCAGACTACTGAGTTAAAAACATGCTAGCAAACAAAAGCAGACTACTGAGTTAGAAACATGCTAGCAAACAAAATCAGACTACTGAGTTAAAAACATGCTAGTAAACAGAAGCAGACTAGTGAATTTAAAAAGCTAGCACACCGAAGCAGACTACTGAGTTAAAAAAGCTAGCACACCGAAGCAGACTGCCGAGTTAAAAACATGCTAGCAAACAAAAGCAGACTACTGAGTTAAAAACATGCTAGTAAACAGAAGCAGACCAGTGAATTAAAAAAAGCTAGCACACTGAAGCAGACTACTGAGTTAAAAAAGCTAGCACACCGAAGCAGACTACTGAGTTAAAAACATGCTAGCAAACAAAAGCAGACTAGTGAGTTAAAAACATGCTAGCAAACAAAAGCAGACTAGTGAGTTAAAAACATGCTAGCAAACAAAAGCAGGCTAGTGATTTAAAAACATGCTAGCAAACAAAAGCAGGCTACTGAGTTAAAAACATGCTAGCAAACAAAAGCAGACTAGTGAGTTCAAAACATGCTAGCAAACAAAAGCAGACTAGTGAGTTAAAAAGATAACAAACAAAAGCAAACTAGTGAGTTAAAACAAGCTAGCAAACAAAAGCAATCTACTGAGCAAAAGTAAAGTATTAAGAGAAAGCAAAGTAGCAAGCAAAAGCAAAACTAATGACTGAAAGCAAACTAGTGAACAAAAGCAAATTAGGGAATGAACGCAAATTATCATATGATCACTAGCAAATTAATGGGCAAGCAAATAAAAAACTAACAAACAAAAACAAACTAGTATTCATTCATTTCCTTTTTGTTTAATTATTTTTTTTACAAACCACTCTTACTAATGTATCTCTCTTGCAAACAGCTGATCACCAGGCTATGAAAGGCAGCTCATTCAGCCAGTCCAAAAACAGAGCGGTAGGGAGGAAATGTGTGTATGGGAGTTGTCTCTTTTAAAGCAGGCTGGTGGCTTGTGCACTATGGCAGACTCCCCGCTGCACATGACCGCATCAGCCAGGCTAATATTGAGCTTGGCACAGAGACACGACCAGAGAAACACCTCCTGTGGCCAGTCGTGTTTCCTTTACTTTTATTTTATGTGCAAGTGTAGATGAGTCATGAACGTGTATGAGGAAGAGCCAGTGTAAGAGCCACAGCCAGCATGTGCTAGATAGATAGCTACTAGATAGATAGATAGATAGATAGATAGATAGATAGATAGATAGATAGATAGAAATACAAATACATCATTCAGAATGAAGAGATACTGTCTTGTAAAAATAGAGATATAAATATGAGGAAGCACTTTATAAGGGTTTTTTTGGTGTTTCACAGGGCATATGATTGAGCCAGAGGTGTGCATAGGGACTGGGAATCTGTAGGACACATGACCTGGCGGTTCATACAGGTGCAAGTGGTCTGATTTGAAGCTTGCAGGACAAACAAAGACCATCATTCATTCATTCATCCTTAGTAAATGCCTGGTCAGGCTTACGGTGGTTTAAATGCAACATCCACAACACTTCCAGTCTTTTTGAATTTGTTAAGTGTGGTAGCAATGTCGTGTGTGATTTGCTTGTCATGTTTCCTTATAAAGTCTGTCGCAACAGCTTGCGACATCCAGCTATGAGATTGATTTCAATACATTCTTCTTTTGTTAAAGGCTAGTGGAAAAAATATATAATATTGTGTCTTTTGGAAGACTTAAAATGTGTTAATTTCCCCTATGTACAATTTTCTATATACAGTGCCTTGCGAAAGTATTCGGCACCCTTGAACTGTTCGATCTTTTGCCACATTTCAGGCCTCAAACATAAAGATATAAAACTGTAATTTTTTTGTGAAGAATCAACAACAGGTGGGACACAATCATGAAGTGGAACGAAATTTATTGGATATTTCAAACTTTTTCAACAAGTAAAAAACTGAAAAATTGGGCGAGCAAAATTATTCAGCCCCCTTAAATTAATACTATGTAGCGCCACCTTTTGCTGCGATTACAGCTGTAAGTCACTTGGGGTATTTCTCTATCAGATTTGCACATCGAGAGACTGAAATTTTTGCCCATTCCTCCTTGCAAAACAGCTCGAGCTCAGTGAGGTTGGATGGAGAGCGTTTGTGAACAGCAGTTTTCAGTTCTTTCCACAGATTCTCGATTGGATTCAGGTCTGGACTTGGATTTGGCCATTCTAACACCTGGATATGTTTATTTGTGAACCATTCCATTGTAGATTTTGCTTTATGTTTTGGATCATTGTCTTGTTGGAAGACAAATCTCCGTCTCAGTCTCAGGTCTTTTGCAGATCTCTGATCAGTCTTCTCCTTGTATGAGCTGAAAGTTTAGAGGGACGGCCGGGTCTTTGTAGATTTGCAGTGTCTGATACTCTTTTCATTTCAATATTATTGCTTGCACAGTGCTCCTTGGGATGTTTAAAGCTTGGGTAATCT
>JAFFST010046667.1:17502-32484 GCA_022414735.1 Noturus placidus
GACAAACATGCAAAGGAACAGGAAATGAGGAAGGGGGCAAACACTTTTTCACACCACTGTATGCACAAAATACACATCACTGACCCTTAAACCCAAAGCATAAAATATTTAGACAATATCCCATAGTAACTTTTGGGTTATAAAATGTCCTTATTTTTTCATTACTGAGAATTTGTTCTCTTTCATAGTTAAGCACTCCACTGATTTTTTTTAATCACACTATTTAGTAGGTGGTATGGTGGCTTAATGGTTAGTGTCTTTGCCTCACACCTCCAGGGTTGAGAGTTTGATTCCCACCATGGCTCTCTTTCTGTAGAGTTTGCATGTTCTACCCGTGCTGCCTAGGTTTCCTCTGGGTACTCTGGTTTCCTCCCCCAGTCCAAAGAGATGCACTGCAGACATGCATTGTAGGCTGATTGACATGTCCAAGTGTCCATAGTGTGTGTGTGTGTGTGTGTGTGTGAGAGAGAGAGAGAGAGAGAGAGAGAGAGAGATTGTGCCCTATGATGGATTGGGACCCCATCCAGGGTGTCCCCAGCCTTGTGCCCCATGCCCCCTTCGATAGGCTCGAGATTCTCCACGACCTAGTAAGGATAAGTGATTCAGAAAATGGATGGAGGGATTGACTATTTAGTCGGCTATGTAAATAGAGTTTGTGCAGGGGCTATTAAAGTAATTACTAACAAATGGTCACTACAACAGTTTGTGACAATGCATTGCATTCACAATTGTGTTCTAAATACCATGAGAAGGCGTTGCAATCTCTAAAATCTCTAAAAATGTGAATTTATTATATTAATTTATACAAAAATAGGAGATGTGTTTCATGGAGCTGCTGGTTTATTATGATCCCAAAAGTGTTACAAACTTCTTCCCAGCTACGGTGTGTGCTATAAATGGAGAAAATTGACTGTTTAGTTAAAGACCTGTGCTAAATAAAGTAATAAAGTACTTTGACTAAAATAGTCAAAAGAATGTTTTGGGGCATGAAAAATGATGTGGTTGTGTTTGGAATTTATAGTTTATTTGTCCTGGACCAAGTATATAAAAAAAAACATATGACATATGAGAAAAGATATTTTGAACCAGATGTAGCTACTAGCAAATTTCCTTCTGGCCAAGTGAACAGAGACAAACAATAATAAAAGCACTAAATGAATAAACAAGTACACAGTCATGATTAAACCTGATTTCCTACCCCAAGCAAGAGTAACCCCTACATTCCTACCTCCCACAAACCCACATCAATACATTAGTAAACACACACACACACACACACACCAATGGTTAGGAGAAGACATTTCTGATTACTATGTACAGTAAGTTTGTGTATACATGACTAATTACTTAAGTCCCGTTTTTAATTAAAATCAGTGGTTAGGTTAACAGAGGATTCTATACCCAGGAATTTAATGAAGACATGTGTCATGGTTCCCCTTGGTGGCTGTACGCAGGTACTGCACCTTTGCTCTGCCAGAAGCAGAGTGCATGGCAGTTCTCAAGACGTAGACTGTGTTTACGTTTTTGTGTGTGTCTCCACCCCAGTTTGGCGGTAGACTCCATGTCCCAGCAGCCACTGTTCACTAGTAGTCACATGTCTTCCTGCACCTGTTTCACGTTGTGGTTAATGAGCACTGATGTGTGTGTGTATATATAGTCCTTGTTTTCACGTAGTCTTTGTCCTTCGTTGTTTAGACTCACGTCTCCGTGTCACGGTGTTTGTGTTTAGTGTTTGTTACATGCCACAGTGTTTGTATATCAGTCTTAGTGTCTTTGTTTGGTTGTTTTGTTGTTATGTTATATATTAAATCTTCAAAATCTGCGCTTGCATCAGTCTCATCTACCCGAACGTGACAGAACAAAAGACCTTTATCATGGATGCAGCTTTTTTTGTTTTTATTTTTAATAAATTTGCAAAGATTTCAAACAAACTTCTTTCACGTTGTCATTATGGGGAATTGTTTGTAGAATTTTGAGGAAAATAGTTAAATGAACCCATTTTGGAATAAAGCTGTAACACAACAAAATGTGGATAAAGTGAAGCGCTGTGAATACTTTCCGGATGCACTGTATGGCAAAAATGTCTACAGTTTGCATGAGGTGTACTTATTCTTTCACATGACTGTATATAACTAAGGATGAAAAAAATTGTTAGACATTTTGCTAAAAACTGTTAATTTCCCCTATGCATGGAGATTTTTGGGGACATCCTGTAATTGCGTCTGTGTGTGTAAATGTGTGTTACAGCTTACACCCACTGTTTTGGTAAGGTGAATTTAAAGGAAGTCACCAGCACTGAACTGTCAGTTCCTCCCATTTCCCCCTGCTTTGTTTTCTTCTCCACTATAAGAATCAGAAATATTTGAATCAGCCAATCCAAAAATGAAATCTTTGTAGTTGGGGAATGAATGGAAGTCTGCTTTTCGTTTGCAACTGACTGACTATGGGAAGGAAGAGGCTCACAAAGACTCAAGGGTTGTTATGTTTGAGATGTGCATGTTTGCCCTGGAGCAGCTCCACGTTTTGGCTTGTAGCTATATAAAAAGTATCCCCTGAGGAAAAGGAAAAGAAGTCCTAGCAGGAAAAGAAGTCCCTCGTTGTTAAATTGTTTTTGTTATTTTCAATAATTTCTCTTCCAGTGTTTCTCTTTTTAACCTGTATTTAGGGCCAGGATAAATAGGAATTAGGCAGAGGCTTGTTCTCACTGACCATACATTGGATCTTCTCCCAAATTCTGTGCCTAGAAAATACCAATACATGTTGAGAAGTAGAGAAAGATAGAAATTTTGAGAAGTGGTAAAATCTACCCTGAATCTGATTATCTGAAAATCTGATTAAATGAACACATAAGTGAGAGGGGAAAAACAGTAGTAGAAAATATTATGGTAATAAACTATTATAGAATATTCATGTAGTGCAATATAGTACAAGGACAACGAGGGACACATTTTATTTATTGAAATGTACAATACAATACTGTACTATATACTGCTGTATAATAGACTGTATTTATCTAGTATATTATGAAAATTATAACCTAACTGTTATCATTCTAATAACTTCTGTGTTATCCACAAAGAAATAAAACCCAGGAGGCATTTGAAAAGTTTTAAGTATTTTGGTAGTCAGCCTTGGTTTAAATGCATCACATTGGTTGATGTGGGATTTCCGTTTGTGCAAAAGGTTCCAGTGTTGGGACATATGTTGTACGTCATACTGTAGTTCAAACAGAAGGACAATAATGGGGACAATAACAAAAAAACGGGAGCGGGGGGTTTTGCTAGGCCAAAGTCCAGCAGACATTACAGTAATAAGTGACTGTACAGACAACACAAGGAGGAAAATGTCTGGCACGTGTGCGTGTCTGCCTGCTATTATTCAGCCATCCCATAGGTTAACTTGGGCCATGGTCCACTCTGACCCTTTGTTTTACCGATTTTTTTCAGTAACATTTCCCACTCACATTTTACACATCACTGAATTAGTATGCTTAGGGTCAGAAATCATGAATCATAAGATGTTGCTCGTTTTAAGCATATTTGAACTAAATGAATAGGACATGCAGGAGTTCACCTGTGGAATTTGTCTGTAGTTAACATGTCAGAATTGGCCCTATTCTAAGCATCACCTGGGAACACTGCATGAGACGCATGCCTAACTCTGCATCTTCAGCATTACAGCTAGTGAAGTGCTGCCCTTCTTTATAGAACACAAGACTGTATGGTGGAAAGAATGACTAAAAGTCAAATAAAATAAGAAAAATATATTTAAAATGTTACTTCTGGCTCTTTGTTTTTTTCTGCAATTTTCTTGCATTGGATTTTCTTGTAACAAGCTTTTAATCTTGGACTAAATTCAATAGATTTTTATAATGAGTCCCTGTCCAAGCAATTTATTTAAAAAAAAAAAAAAAACACATACTAAATAAACTGATCTTAAAGATCGCACATTTGTACTGTATATAGTCAGTTAAACAGCTGACTTTAAAGAAAGAAGTTCTTTATATGAATGAATCGTCTTAAACACAAGAACATTTGAAAATGATTTCTTAGTTTCATTCCAGGTACACCAGAATATGAAAAGCACCGAACCATGCAGTCTTTATGCTTGACCACAAAGGGGGCAACAGGTCTAAGAAGTCTGAGACAAGAGTAAATGTGCTTGCTGCAAATAAATGTATGTCGAAAGCCATTGCAGGATTGACTGTATTCAGGAATTAGCAGGAAGTGCTGCACCCTTCACAGTGGCAGCTACGAATATCCTGTGCTTTGCTAAAGAAACATCAAAGACTTTTTGTTTTGGAGACCCAGGCATTCAGGTATGAACAAAAATGAATGCTTGCTAGAAAGAAAAACCTTCGACATAATATATTGGGCAGTAGTGAGGAAAAATAATAACAGGAGACGGAAAGTAAAGATCAATATATTTTAATATGCTATCAGTGCAGAGATACAACTTTTGACTGGGTAATATTTCCCATACCTTTATGTCAATAATAATAATAATAATAATAACAATAACAATAATAATAATAATGATATTGGTTTAGCAGGTTAAAATACAGTTTGCTATGTGTGACTAACAAACACAAACTGGGAGACTGTTTTAGAAAACAGACATCTAAAAGAGCATCACCAGTGTTAAAATATATATTTGGCCACACCATGATATAAGAATGTGATCGCGCTTAACTCTGCTTACTACATTTTTACCTTGGCATCAATCTCTGTAGCATAAAGTAAAAAAAAAGGTCCTGTTCATTTCTTTTAGTGGTTAATAATATTTTTGAAAACCCTGGTGGTCAGATGTATGTTGTTTGCACACAGTTTCCAGTACAATTCAGCCACAAAAAACATTGGGTGTTATGTACGAAATGTGCAACTTGAGCATGCAAAAAGGTCGAGAAGTTGGAAGTGTGGCTGACTGCATACCTACGGGCATTTAGTGATAGTTCTGTGTGTTATTTATCTGTTTTTCTCATAGCAGTGGAACCAATATTTTTAGATTACACAATTTAGGTAAACCATGCACTTTAATACTGTTTGTCCATTGGGATGAAGCCTGAGTAATCTACACTCTCAGAAAAACAAGTAATAATCTGTGACATTCCTCGCTGAGGTGGCACTCTCAAGAGTGCACCTTGGTATACATCTTTTACCTAGTAAAGGTGCATGTAGTGTACTATTAGCTTTACTCTAAAATTTAATTAAAGTCCATTTATATAATCATTTTAGATACACTATATCCATATATCGAGGTGAATGATGCATATTAAATATATCAGATTTAAACAATATAAAAGATACAAATGAATTACCCTTGAGGGTTCCAGCCCAGTGCCAAGGAAGGGGACAATTTAATACTAGTTTAACACAGCTTGTGTCATGAACAAATACATCAATTATACATGCACATTTTCTTTTCATTATTGGTAAGCCAGTTGTTGAAGTAATGGCACACAAGCCATATTAATGCCGATATTAACACCGTTTTCTTGTTCAGACACAAGGGTCTTTATTATTATCATCTCTTCATTACTTGCATTTCAAGTAAATTGGACAAATGTCGGATGCATTCTGCAGCCACATCGAGTCACATACATCTGGACCTGGTGGTCGAGTCACATATATCTTGGCTGGTGATCAACCAAAGGAGTTTCAGTAATCATCAGTGTATGGTTTATAAATATGGTTTATATTTTGTTTCTCTATAAAAAAAATATATTAAGCACATACGTGTGTATATGTCCTGACTTACTTGGGTCAGGAAGTGCAGAGATATCCTCTTAATCTCAATTTAGAATTTATAAATACAGGAATTTGTCATTTCTGGACAGGGGAAAACAGATGGACAGAGATGATGTTCAGACTAGAGAGATGTGCATCAGTAGGTAGACTGAGCATCCTGTATCTCTGTATCTTACTACAGGGACATCTTTCTCCATTTATCTTCCATTGTCCTGATATTGTGTCTACTGTGCATAATGTCCTAACATTTTATCAGATAGGATGGAGGAATCTTTTTTTAACATCGAAAGTTCACCAAGGACATTTTTATACACAGGGAACCTCAGATTCAAGGTTTATTTCCACTTATACCGAATCAAACTTGCAGTGCTCCAATGCTAATCTGTATCTACTGAGCTGTATAGCACTATAATCATCTTAGAGTATAAACTATATCGTCCAGTCTAGAATCTCATTCTGGCTGTGATTGAACAGGACACAGTTTCGGGGGTAAATGTCTCATATTGAATTAAACTCATAAACAGAACATTGAATTTGACTTGTACTGTTTTGTTTTCTTTTCAATTATCAACTAAAACTAACATGTGAGGATGACCTTCTGAAAGATGTTTCCTATTGTGCAAAGTTTAACACCAAATGCAGATTTGTGATGTGTATGGGTGCAAGAATAGTTGATTAGATCAACAAATACAACAATCGGAAGATTACACCTTTAGCCAAAACTTTAGTAATTGCGCCAAAATGTATTAATCCATTGCTATACTAATTTATTCGACTTTAAAGACAGCCTCAGCTAGTGTAATAGAAATACTATTAAACTTTTAATTATTAAAGACAATTTCTTAACACAATTGTCACACATATCATTAATAAATGATAAAAGTGAGAATATTGAATAGAACTTCTGCTAATTTGCTACATCTCAAAAACATACTTTTTCATTTTAATAATTTTTCTTTCTTTTTTTTTCCTTTTTTCTTATTAGAGTAAAAAGAAATCTGCACTGGCCTGCCAACAAATATAATATGCTTTTTTGTATCACAAAGGGGAAAAAATACCACTAGAAAGGAACAGATACCAGTACTACAGACCGCTTAAAATCAGCACTCCAATCCACATCTACTGAGTAGACAAGACAAAGTACCCAGGTATTTGAGTGCTACAAGTTTAACATTATAGAGAACTTTATCATAGAAACTGTAGAGAACCTTCCATGAAATATCATGTATACAGCTAAAATGACAAAAATAAAAACTATATAGAGTGGTCACGACATAAATGGCAAAGGACAGAGAGGGAGAGTGACAGAGACAGAAAGAAAAGTAGTGCTGTAACACTTTATGAATTGAATAGAGAAGGCACTAAAGCATGCATAAATATTACAGGTAAAGGCTTAAGGTGTCAGAGGTAGGAAATTTAGAGAGAAATACGGAAAGTTTGAGGACAAATTCTTACAGTAGATCATCTTTCTTCAAGAGAGTAGGATAGGGAAACCGAGAGAGAAGTGAACTAAAAATGTAGCTAAAGGCACAGAAACAGATAGCCAAAGACAAGTAAAATAAACATAAAATGCCAAATAAATCAGCACATTAAAGGTACATTAGGTCTCTAACAGTTAAGTATGTGGATTATAATTTTTAATAATTTTTTTTTTACTCCTTTTTTTTACGCCTCATTCATGTCCATTTTCATGAAGCTCCACCCACAGAATCTATGGTAGCGTGTTGAGTGTTTATAAAATAAACACAAACACAGTTGACACATTCAAACACAAATAAGCATTCCAGACAAGAAGTTTTCCAAATTTCTCAGCAACTTAATACATGTGTTCTGAAACCATGATTTATCTCTTTATATTTTATAATGTTTTACATTTTACATCTTCCAGGTTACTTGTACAAGTAAGTAATTAAAGAAAATTGACTATTGCACCTTTAAGAAATAGTTTTTGTAACTAAAATATTATACTGTATAATGTGTGTATACTGTTTTATACTGTGTAAAGGACTGCATATAATTTATAAAGATGAAGACAATAAAAAAAATTATAACAAAAAACAGAAAGCTACATTCTCATTATATATGGTAGGGTAGAGGTTTGTGTATTTTCGTCCCCCTATTGTGCACATTGGTGCTCATGAAGTGATTTGCTGATGAATTGACTGGGGTATGTTGAGAGGAAAATACTACAATGTGCAGTGGAAGGGTAATGAAGGACCATGATCAAACACACTGCATGAATATAATCAGGACTGTGGTTGATACTCAAGGTGAGTGATATAGTTAGGATAACTGACTATGAAAAGGTCGCTCTAAGTGGCCTGGTCTAAAGCACACAGTAGGTCTCTGCCCTGCAGCAGGTGCAGGTTGCCTTGTAGGGGGACGTTCACTTCGCAGTCGTAACGCGTCAGCTCGGGCAGACAGTACTCAAATGAGGGCCCAAGCAGTCGGCTCGCCACACCTACGAATGACAAATCAACATTTACTATACAGTACATGCAGGTAAATTGTAACTGGTGTCATTCATGTATTATAACAGTTAGATGTACAGAAATTCAGGCATTCATAATTCATCAGTGTTTTGCATTAAGGGCCATATAGGGAGTTGAGGTACATGCACATAATGAGGATTTAATACCAAAGTTGGTATTCAGACCTCAGATGTAACTACAGACTTAAGTACCATTCAGAGGTTGTGTGAGAGTTGAAGTAAAACTGAAGTGTGTTTCAAGTATCCACAATTCTGAAAATGATATTAAGCTTCTTTTTCCTTTGCAATATATGTTTAAATAAGGAGCAAGTCCAGCACCACTCTACTGTCACAGTAGATGTTACCACAATTTAATGTTATCACAACATGTCAAGAAGAAATTTATATACAGTGGGGGAAAAAAGTATTTGATCCCCTGCTGATTTTGTACGTTTGCCCACTAACAAAGAAATGATCTAGTCTATAATTTTAATGGTAGGTTTATTTGAACAGTGAGAGACAGAATAACAACAAAAAAAATCCAGAAAAACGCATGTCAAAAATGTTATAAATTGATTTGCATTTTAAAGAGGGAAATATGTATTTGACCCCCTCTCAATCAGAAAGATTTCTGGCTCCCAGGTGTCTTTTATAGAGGTAACTAGCTGAGATTAGGAGCACTCTCTTAGGGGAGTGCTCGTAATCTCAGTTTGTTACTGTATAAAAGACACTTGTCCACAGAAGCAATCAATCAATCAAATTCCAAACTCTCCACCATGGCCAAGACCAAAAAGCTCTCCAAGGATGTCAGGGACAAGATTGTAGACCTACACAAGGCTGGAATGGGATACAAGACCACCATTACCAAGCAGCTTGGTGAGGAGGTGACAACAGTTGGTGCGATTATTTGCAAATGGAAGAAACACAAAAGAACTGTCAATCTCCCTCGGCCTGGGGTTCCATGCAAGATCTCCCCTCGTGGAGTTGCAATGATCATGAGAACAGTGAGGAATCAGCCCAGAACTACATGGAAGGATCTTGTCAATGATCTCAAGGCAGCTGGGATCATAGTCACCAAGAAAATAATTGGTAACACACTACACCGTAAAGGACTGAAATCCTGCAGTGCCCCTGCTCAAGAAAGCACACATACATGCCCGTCTGAAGTTTGCCAATGAACATCTGAATGATTCAGAGGACAACTGGGTGAAAGTGTTGTGGTCAGAAGAGACCAAAATGGAGCTCTTTGGCATCAACTCAACTTGCTGTGTTTGTAGGAGGAGGAATGCTGCCTATGACCCCAAGTACACCATCCCCACCATCAAACATGGAGGTGGAAACATTATGCTTTGGGGGTGTTTTTCTGATAAGGGGACTGGACAACTTCACCGCATCAAAGGGACGATGGATGGGGCCATGTACCATCAAATCTTGGGTGAGAACCTCCTTCCCTCAGCCAGGGCACTGAAAATGAAAAGTCATTACCAAGTACTAAGTCATGTTTTGCAGAGGGGTCAAATACATATTTCCCTCATTAAAATGCAAATCAATTTATAACATTTTTGAGGTGTTTTTCTGTAATTTTTTGTTGTTATTCTGTCTCTCACAGTTCCAATAAACTACCATTAAAATTATAGACTGATCATTTCTTTGTCAGTGGGCAAACGTACAAAATCAGCAGGGGATCCTGCCCCACTGTAGTACCCAAAAACATTTAAATGTCATTTGACCAATGACATATGACACTAATAATTAATGAATAGTATTTTCCCTTTAAATTGCACTCATAGAAAAACCTAAGAAGACAGCATCTTAAGCAAGACATTTCTCATCTGGAGGACTAAAGGTTTAAGCTGCATTATCAGCACTAAATTGTACGCTGTGTATTTGTAACTGTACAAACAATTAAATGTTCTTGCACTTAAGTTCTACAACTCTGAACATACATTAGCTCTAAAAAAAAAAAACAGATAGTATGATTCTGAAATGTTGAAAAGTTGTATTTCATATGCTCACCTTCCATTTTTGTGTTGGGCAGCATGTTGTAGCCTGTGTAGTTACAGCAGTGTTCTGGGTAGTCTTTTCCCCCCCCCGCTGTTTGATTACCTTGATACTGAGTCTTCCTTTGCTGGTGGCCCATGTGCTCATCTGCACAGAAAAAAAATGCAAGTGCATTGTGAAAAACTATTCCATTCCTAGATACCGTAAATAACTCAGCTGTAGGACGAACTGTAGATTACATGAAATTGGCTAAAAATTGTTTGAAGCAATAAATACTTTTCTGATTTATATTCAGAAATGGTTTTTATAAGACTTCTGTACTCCTAATGGCACTAAAGAGTCATTATTAGCATAAAACTTGCACTGAAAAAATGCACTATGCATTTGTGTATGCATAAAAGCTCCTATCTAGTATATACATATGCTATATAGCCAAAGGTTTGTGGACACTTGACCATCACACCCATACAGTAGGTGTTTTTAAGAAGAAGAAGCATTTTTTATTTGTCACATATACTGTGGCGACAGGCTCGCGGCCAACACACAAGAAACCGAGATTTCTCCTCCCACAACTTCCGTTGTAGTGCTGAAGCGACAGCGCCGCTTCAGCACCACCAATGTTTTGGACAGCCAGACAACGTGGGGTGGGGCCGCCGACACACACACGACTGCTGAATGGTGGGCGGCATGGGAAAATTCTACCATCCAGCAGGCAACAGGAGACTATAAAAGGCAAGAGACCCCCGCTAGCAACAGAGAGAGAAGGCTCTCCGGGCACATGCACTAATCCATATTGTGTTTTTTCCAAACAAAACCGATGCGATAGGAGACTCCGCCCCCTGACCGTACCCGCGGTGCTGCCTGACAGAAAAAAGGGATCCCCGCCACACGGGAAAAATCCCAGCACAACGTCGGCAGCCCCGCAACAACTGACCACTTCATCTCACGGTCACCCTTGTGCACACACACTCTCACAAACTTTTGTAAATAAAATTCCTCACGTGTTCACCCAAAGCAGCCTCCAGGGTGTGTGTGTTCTGCCCACCACTGACTAAATTCCCTACACTGGTGGAGGATACGGGCATGAGCACGTTTTTTTTGTTCAATAGATGGATTCCTCACTGCAGCAACTGATGGTGGCCAGCCTCCAGCAGCAGAAGATAACACAGCATCTTGCCGAAAGCCTATAGTTCGCAACCCGGGAGCTGCTGGCCCTGAAAGCCACGATCTCCGTGAAACCGAGAAGCCGAGAAACCCAGGACCTGCTTCCCCACTTGTCCCCAAAGGACGATATCAAGGCCTACCTGGAAGCCTTTGAACGGGTCGCTCACCAGGAGTGCTGAGGTATCAAAGAGTGGTCGCGCATCTTCGGCTTGCTGCTTTCCGGAGAGACGCGCGCAGCTTACTATGACCTTGCTCCGGAGGACACAGGGGATTACGGAAAAGTTTAGAGAGACATCCTGGCATGGTGTGGGCGAAACCCCCTCCAGGCAGCAGCAGAGTTCCACCGGTGGAGCTACAGGCCGGGAGCCAAGCCACGTGGGCAGATGGACACCCTCCTGAGGACTCTGCCGCCAACAGAACGCCAGGCCATGGGGATGCAAGCCCCCGAGACACACAGAGAACTACTGACTGCCCTGGAACACACCCTGACCACCCTGGCACTCAGCAAAGATGGACAGCACCAGCAAGGCCGCCCGGACTACAGGATGCCCAAGGATGAGTCCAGACCGACCGAGCCGGTGCAGGGGACGCTAAAGAAGACCCAGAAAACCTGGCCAGAAGGGCGTGTCCTCCCCACGCTGGACCTGTCGAAACCGCCCCAGTGAGCAAAGGAAGCACTAGTGTGGCAGGCCTACATGGCCTGAGGCAAGGAGGGACAGAAGGTAAGCTGCATACACACTCTAACCCACTCTTGTCTTTGTTCCAGCAGGTAAACCGGCAGGGGAACTTCGACCGAGACCTGAAAGAGGACAGCCACCTGAAATATTGCTGGGCCCAGGTGCGCCAGATCAAGGGGGTCGACCAGAGCCCGAACCAGAGACTCCCCTCCTTCTACTTTCTTGTCAAAGGAGGCTTGCTGTACAACCGGACCAACCGCAGAGGGGAAACCGTGGACCTCTTGATTGTCCCCGAAGCCAGAACGCAGGCCCTGATGCACCTGGCCTATGCCCATCCGCTCGGGGGCCACCTGGGGGCAAGATACACCCTGGAAAAGCTGAAGGACCACTTTGTCTGGCCAGGCATGGATGCAGAGATCCAAAGCTTCTGCCAACAATGCCCCCAGCGCCAACGCACGGCCCCAAGGAAGCCCCCGCTAGCGCTACTCATCCCACTTCCCATCATAGGCGTCCCTTTCAAGAGGATAGGCATGCACATCGTTGGGCTGCTCCCAAAATCCGCCCGAGGTCACGAGTATAAATTGGTAATCATGGTCTATGCCACCAGGTACCCCGAGGCAGTACCACTGCGTAAAGCCACTTCCCGGAATATCGCTAAAGAACTGGTGCTCCTGTTCAGTCAGGTGGGGATCCCAAAAGACATCCTAACCGACCAAGGTACCCCGTTTGTGTCAAAGCTTATGTCTGATCTGTGTCAGCTGTTGCAGGTGAAACACCTAAAGGCATCTGTCTACCACCCACAAACGGATGGGCTGGTCGAACGGCTCAACCGGACTTTAAAGCAGATGTTACGCCGGGTGGTAGACGAGGATGGGAGGAACTGGGACCTCCTCCTGCCATACGTCCTCTTTGCCGTCCGAGAGTGCCCCCAGGCATCCACGGGCTTCACACCCTTCGAGCTCCTCTTCGGACGGCAACCTTGTGGACTGCTAGACGTGGCACGGGAAGCATGGGAAGAACATTCTTCCCCGTTCTGCTCGGGCATCGACTATGTACAGCCTCCGGTGTGTCTGTGTGCTGCCCACTACTGACTAAATTCCCTACAATACATTATAGCACAGTGAAATTCTTTTTCTTAGCATAGGTTTTAGAGTTATGGACTCTTTACCTGTTAAGGCACTGATGCTTTGAGACATCCTGTTCAAACTGGCACAGCTTTCATTCTTCATCCTTTTCCACATCTCTGCTGGCTTGGTAGCAGAAGATACCCCCTACACAATGCACAAGTACAACACTACATAGTCAGTAAAAAACACAAAGAAGTGAAGGCTGATTCTTTAAAGAAACACACACACACACACACACACACACACACACACACTCACACACACACCAATAAATCATAACATTAAAAGCAATGACAGGTGAAGTGAATAATTGATTATCTCATAAAAATGGCACCTGTAAAGGGGTAGAATATAGTAGGCAGCAAGTTAAAAGTCAGTTCTCAAAATTGATGTATTGGAAGCAGGAAAAATTGAGAAACGTAAGGATCTGAGCGACTTTGACTTGGGCCAAATTGTGATGGTTAGATGACTGGGTCAGAGCATCTCCAAACAGCAGGTCTTGTGGGGTGTTCCGAGTATGCAGTGGTTAGTACCTACAAAAAGTGGGCCGAGGAAGGACAACCGGTGAACTGGCTACAGTGTCACGAGCATCTAAAGCTCACTGATATGCATGGGGAATGAAGGCTAGCCCATCTTCAGCTGCAACAGTAAATGGCAATGATAGAAAGGTGTCAGAACACAGTGCATCACAGCTTGCTGCAAATGGGGCTGTGTAGCAGTAGACTGGTCAGAGTGCCCATGCTGACCCCTGTCCACTGCCAAAAGCACCTACAGTGGGCATGTGAGCACAGACCTGGACCATGGATTAATGGAAGAAGGTGGCCTGGTCTGATGAATCATGTTTTCTTTTACATCATGTGGCGTATGTGCGATGCTTACCATGGGAAGAGATGGCATAAGGATGCACCATGGGAAGAAGGAAAGCCAGTGGAGGCAGTGTGATTCTCTGGGTAATGTTCTGATGGGAAACCTTAGGTCCTGGCATTCATGCTGATATACCTTGACACGTGCCATCGACCTAAAGATTGTCGCAGACCAAGTACACCCCTTCATGGCAATGGTATTCGCTACTGACAGTGGCCTCTTTCAGCAGAATAATGCTCTGACACGCAGCAGAAATTGCTCAGGAATGTTTCATGGAACATGATAGAGTTCAAGGTGTTGACTTGGCCTCCAAATTTCCCAGCTCAATCAGATTGAGCATCTGTAGGATGTGCTAGACAAACAAGTCTGATCCATGGAGGCCCCACCTCGCAACTTACAGGTCTTAAAGTATCTGCTGCTAACATCTTGGGGCCAGAGCCACAGTATACCTTCAGAGGTCTTGAGGAGTTCTTGTGGAGTGGTGTGTATATATACTGATCAGCCATAACATTAAAACCACCTGACTAATATTATGTAGGTCTCCCTACATAATACTGATGGGTCTGACTGGTCGAGGCATGGAGTGGAACCCAATGTGGTTTCTGTTGTTGTAGCCCTACACCTCAACGTTTGATGTTTTGTGTATGCTGAGATGCTTTTCTGCTCAAAACAATTATAAAGAGTATCTATCTATCTATCTATCTATCTATATATATATATATATATATACACACACTCTGTTATGCAGTTCTCCAATTAGCCAGTTATGTGGCATGTGCTCAGATACAGGTCAAGAGCTTCAGTTAATGATCACATCAAACATCAGAATGAAGAATCTAGTATATATATACATATATAAACACACACACACACACACACCCACACACACACACACACACACACATACACACACACACACACCCATACACATA
>JAFFST010046667.1:32504-60732 GCA_022414735.1 Noturus placidus
ACACACACACACATATATATATATATATATATATATACAAAAGCTATGAATCGACTTACCATGCTCATGTTCGAAAACGAGCGCTTCATAATGTTTGGTATTGTGAGCCGGACGGGGTTTATGTCTCTGTAGGCTTTACAAGGTCCGTATTTCTCCATAGACCTGCCAAATGACACACTCGTTACTCTAACAGCAAAAGCATCACCGCTGCAAATGCAATCCAACCATGTTGCCAAGAATACATTCAGAAATACTTTCAGAATCATTCTATAGAGTCACCTTTGATTGTGGAGGGACATGCGATTTGTTTGCAGAGCTTGGCATGAGTGTTTTTCCACCAACGAGTCTATCGCATCACCTTTGGTACTGGAGTAATTTATTGGCGGGTCAGGTGGCCATTGCGGACTCTGATACCCACCCATAGAGGCTAGTGGTATGCTGGCTGGGTTGGTGTGGTGTGCCAGAGGCATGTGGCTGGCATAAAATATGGGGGGCCAGGGCTCCATTGTGGCAGTACTGGGTGCCTGCTTCTCACTAGCAGAGTGTGGGTTGGACTGGAAGTGTGCCCCTGGAGGTGGGTTCAATGGCTGGAAGAAGTTGGCAATGTTGCTGAAGCTGTACTCCTTAATGCCAAGAGCAACAGCTTCAGGCAGGGGCTCCTCCTGACCAATGGGATTTAACTGAAAGTCTTCACCATCCATTGGAATGTAGGGTGCTAAAGTCTCCAGGTCCAGATCACTCAGGTCAGTCTGAAAGGAA
Source organism: Noturus placidus (assembly GCA_022414735.1). NCBI lineage: Eukaryota > Metazoa > Chordata > Actinopteri > Siluriformes > Ictaluridae > Noturus > Noturus placidus. Next base: position 33,264 of record JAFFST010046667.1, read on the forward strand.
CAGAAGAGAGTAGGGCTAGAAATATGCAAACCCTGCTATTATGAGGCTTTCTGAGCATTAAATGACTCTGAAATATACAATGTATTTTAAATGGATATGAAATGTAGTATGCATGCTATAATTGTATAACTCAAGTCACAAATGGGCGGCTGTGGCTCAGCCTGTAGAGCGGGTTGTCCACTAATCCGCAAATCGTAGGGTTGGTGGTTCGAACCCCGGCCTGGGTGATCCCATGCCGAAGTGTTCTTGGGCAAGACACTGAACCCTAAGTTTCCCCCGATGGCAAGCTAGCACCTTGCATGGAAGCTCTGCTACCATTGGTGTATGAGTGTGCACTTGTAAGTTGCTTTGGATAAAAGCCTCTGCTAAATGAATAAATGAAAATGCACACACTAGTCTAGTAAATACAAACTACTCTAGCAAGCCAGACTTTTAGCAATCACTATAGGATCTGGTATGTTTTGTTAATAAAGGTGGCCACAAACCATCTACTTTCATAGATGGAGGCAGTTTGTCTGATATGGCAGATGACCACATACAAACCTTCCCACAGCATGTGAGCAAACACTCACAACTGCTTCAAATTAAGCATTTTATCTTTTAAAGTCTAGATTCCATGATTTTTCTGTCCAGCAACCTTATCTTGCTCTGAAAAGTTTGCTTCACGGTGTTCACATAAGTGTGCAAGAAAGTGTGTATACACAAACTTGCAGAGAGCCAATAAGATTGCAACCTTCAATATCCTGACATTTATAGCCAGAATTAAAAAAAAAAAAAAAAAGATATCAGACTAAACAACCTCTATCTAGCATCTACCTCTTGACTGTAGGAGTTTTTCCCCTTGGTGTCCATAGCAAACAATTTCTCTGTGATCTCCATCTTCAGGTCATCCACTGGGCTTTTGTAATCATCTGGGCTGCTGGGCTGCAGAATAAAATGCGACCATTAAGACTCAACAATAAAAAATATAAATTCTGTTCTTATAACAGGAGCCCATTAAAAGTGTATTGAAAGGCTTGATTTTACCGTAGAGCAGTTGCTTATGCTGGGAGTGTCACTGCTAGGTGGAGGAGCCTGGGCTATGGAGAAGTTGGCACCCATCATTGGCAAGTTATGCTCAGTGATGGAGTGAGTGGCAGGAGGATGCATAGTAGAAACCTTAGAGCACACTGGGTATTCCTCAAATGAAGGATGACCTACAATATAAGATGCATCAGCTGTAAAGTGTCACTGACCATTACACAGCAGAAGTATGAAGTACATTTCAAGAAAGACCATGTCTCTATTTAAGATAGAAAGAGGTGTTACAAGCTTGTATTGGAATTACCAAAGTCTAGGGGGATGAAACCTTCACCAGGAGTCGGTGCCAAGTGAGTTAGATCCTCTGGTTCCTCTTTGAACTTGGTGAAGAGGGCACTACTAGTCTCAGAGGCCATGGGAGATCTAGCCTTGCTAAAGAAACTGCTCATATTTGTCTTCAACAAAGACTCTGTCTGGTCTTTAGAGAAGATTTTGGACTTCTCCTCAATATCACTTTCAAACAAAAGAGGGACACAGAAGAATAATACATTTTCTTAAATTTCATTTAGGTTCATTGCAACCAAACAGAATATAGGAAAATATAAAGAAAGTTACAACAAAGATGTGGGTTACAGATTTTGCCTTGCCACCAACCTCAGGACATAGTTGACACACACGATGCACTGTGGCTGAGAGTTGCGGCTACTGTAAATGACGGTGCCCTGAGTCTCCACCCACACAAAGCCCCCATGCTTGGCCAACATCCGGTAATGTCCACTCACAGCCTGTCCTTTTGTGCATACTGTAGAATACAGAAAATTATAATTTTCGATGATCAAATTAGAGCATCATTCAATAACCTTTTAAACATCAGTTTAATATGTTGAAAACATTTAGGTCTGAAACTATCATTACATAATGTTCTACTGAATACAATCTTGAATATTCTTTACACACACAATAAAACATCAAGATGATTTACTTTAGTTATCAACATTAGAACATATGAAAAACTTTTCTGCAGAATGTAACTCTCATTAAATCTAAATTGAGGTTGAAATTTTTCTGCTACTTAATGGTTTTAGAACTGGATGAACCTGTAACATCACTCATTCATGCAATTATCCAATTTAGCCAATCATGTGACAACAGTTCAATGCATAAAATGATTCAGATACAGACCAAGAACTTTAGTAAATGTTCACGTTGATGGATGTTGGTGTCAGACAAGCTGATTTTGGTTATTTCAGAAATTGCTATTCTCCTGGGATCTTCACTCACAACAGTCTCTAAAGTTTTCACATAATGGTGCAATAAAAAACATCCAGTGAGCAGGGGTTTTGCAGGAGGAAACTCCTTGTTAATGAGAGAGGTCAGAGGAGAATGGTCAGACTGATTTGAGCTCTTGCCTACAGTGGCCTCAGATTCCGGTTCTTAGCTGAGAAGAGTGTAACCCAGTGTGGTCTTCTGCTGTTGCAGACCTTCAGCCTCAAGTTTTGACATTATGATATGCTTTTCTGCTCACCATGGTTGTAAAGAGTAGTTATTTGACTTAGTATAGGCTTCCTGTAAGCTCTAATCAGCCTGGCCATTCTCTTGATCTCTCTCATGAACATAATGCTTCCACATTCAGATCTGCCACTCAATGGATGCCCCCCTTGCCCCTGCACCAGTCTGTGTACACTTTAGAGACTGTTGTATGTGAAACTCCCAGGAGATCATCAGTTTCTGAAGTACTCAAACAAACCCCTCTGCACCAACATTCATGCCATGGTTAAAGTCACTGAATTCACATTTTATCCCCACTCTGAAGTTTTATGTGAACATTTACTGAAGCTATTTTGTGCATTATGAATTATGCTGCTGCCATGTGATTGGCTCCTATTTTGTTCATACTTTGGTTATACTTGGTACAACAGTGTTTACAACATGAATTAATTAGAAACATTCACACAAAGTAAAAATAAAAGTATATACACACACACACACACACACACACACACACATCAAATATTTGTTGCAGCCCTACACACACTGCAGACTTGCCATACCCTTTGATGAGGAATAGCAGATTCAGAGCTGATATATGGGCAGATAGGAAAGTATGAGCATGGCAGACATGCAGACACAGATAATGCAAAGTCATACATATTAGTTTTGATAGTGTGAGCCTGTCTCTTCTTTCATGGACTTGGTCCAGATTTTGTGGGGAAAGCAGAGGGATGAGGGTCATAGGGTTCACTAAGGCAGGATTAGCCCACACTAGCATATGCTGATCTACAGACCAGTCTCACTGCCCTAGCCAATTGTCCGTCTGAATCCACAGAGACATAAAGTGAGCAGCATAGAGGTCCCATTCTCTAAGTAGTTAGCAGCGTTGAGTTAGCTGCTGTGCTAGGAGAAAGCACAAAAAGACAATGTAAGATAAATTTCGTAGTGGTGTTTGACTGTCTAATGTTTGTGTTATTATACTTTTTCCATGATTATAAGACAGCAAGTGTTATATCAAACCTGAAAAAGCCCACACTAGACACCTCAGATAAGCAACTAGCAAACTGATATCACTTCTCTCCTTACTTTATAAAATGTCTGAACATGATGTATACAATCAGTTGTTTCACTTTCTTATGAACTTATGAAAAACGATTTACAATATACTCAACAGTCTTTTTGAAGCAACACACTCCACAGACATGCCTCTTGTGGCTAATACTGAGAAGCTTTGTGCTGCTAGATCAGCCACTATCAGTCCTCATCCTCTTTGACCTCTCAGCAGCCTTCACAATGTCAATGTTTAGCCTTTAGCATGGCTAAACTTGGCACCACCATTCCTCAAGATACAGACAGGACGTGCATCAAGACTCTACTCTGCACTGGCACCTAGGTGTTAAAATGAAATTCCCATGACTGTCCAAAGAGCTGAGTCACCGGCTGTCTTCAAACAAAGACTGACAACGTTCCTCTTCACGAAGCACTTAAATGAACACTAATTTAAATAAATCCTCAACTAATAATGTTTTTATTGCTGTAGCAAATGACTGTAATAAGTGTTTAGCTTAACTTTATTCTTAAACCATGACATTTGTACTAGCAGGGGATTTGTTATTATAGAAAGTAGAGAGCACTTCTGTAAGTCACTCTGCTTAATGGTGACTGCCAGATGGTGTAAGTGTATGTACATGTATAATGAGGTACTGGTAGTAATATTTGTGCAAAATTCATGGTCTACAACTCTATGGCCCAGTAATCAGGTTGTTTATTCAGACCTTTTCATGTGTGAGACATAAAATATATACACACATATGGGAAGTGACTTCTGCCTTTCACGTTCAACAAATCCAATCCAGATCAACACGCTTTTCTGGTCTCTTTTCTTTTCACCACACAGTGAAAATGCCCTAATTACATGTTAATGTCACTGCAGATAGAAGCCATTCCACCTACAGCATCTGATTAGGAGACAATCTGGGACACCTGGCCGAGGCAAGGGCAAGTCATCCCTGCTCTATTCGATGCTTTTATCTCCCCCTGTCACAAGTGACCCATAATGTGATTCAAGACATCCTAATGCTGGCTGCAGTCGGCCCTAATAGAGCCAATCCAATAAGGCTCTTTTGAATCGCGATCATAACTCATACGCACATGTGAAATGCAATTTGTCTGCCTCGGGGCCTGATGGCCTCAGTGCCCCTCCCTTCAGCAGTGTGTGTTTGTGTGTGGACAGTCCAGGTTTAGTAAATCTCACCAGATATAGAGTTTCAGGGTTGTTTGTATTAGGCATGCAGATGCACAGTGCCATCTGAAAGCCCACTTCATTGTGACATGGGATTAACACAGATTCATATTGAGGACTAATTGAACAGGACAGTGGTGTGGTATTCAAGGGCATTATAAAAACACAGAGAAAGGGGTTAGTGGCTGCATGCATTTCAGAAAGATGAATGCCTGCATTTGAAGAGATTTGGTATTGTTGTTTCTAAGGAAATGGTGATAGTGCTTTAAAAAGCAATTAAATTTATTTAGAGAAATAATGTTGCGTATAAATACCCTAGTTATATAATTAGCCTAATTAATTACCAGCCATTAACAAATATGCTATAAACAGCAGTGTCTCATCACAAGCATGCAGTTTGCCTGACCTGACTATGGTCGATATACCGTATCTCACAAAAGTGAGTACACCCCTCACATTTTTGTAAATATTTGATGATATCTTTTCATGTGACAACACTGAAGAAATGACACTTTGCTACAATGTAAAGTAGTGAGTGTACAGCTTGTGTAACAGTGTAAATTTACTGTCCCCTCAAAATAACTCAACACACAGTCATTAATGTCTAAACCACTGGCAACAAAAGTGAGTACACCCCTAAGTGAAAAAGTCCAAATTGGGCCCAATTAGCCATTTTCCCTCCCCGGTGTCATGTGACTGTCAGGTGTCAGGCGTGAATGGGTAGCAGATGTGTTAAATTTGGTGTCATCGCTCTCACACTCCCTCATACTGGTCACCGGAAGTTCAGCATGGCACCTCATGGCAAAGAACTCTCTGAGGATCTAAAAAAAAAGAATTGTTGCTCTACATAAAGATGGCCTAGGCTATAAGAAGGTTACCAAAACCCTGACACTGAGCTGCAGCACGGTGACCAAGACCATACAGCGGTTTAACAGGACAGGTTCCACTCAGAACAGGCCTCGCCATGGTTGACCAAAGAAGTTGAGTGCACGTGCTCAGCGTCATACCCAGAGTTTGTCTTTGGGAAATAGACGCATGAGTGCTGCCAGCATTGCTGCAGAGGTTGAAGGGGTGGGCAGTCAGCCTGTCAGTGCTCAGACCATACGCCGCACACTGCCTCAAATTGGTCTGCATGGCTGTAGTCCCAGAAGGAAGCCTCTTCTAAAGATGATGCACAAGAAACCATTACTGGACCCATGTCCTGTGGTCTGATGAGATCAAAATAAATTTATTTGGTTCAGATAGTGTCAAGCGTGTTTGGCGGCAACCAGGTGAGAAGTACAAAGACAAGTGTGTCCTGCCTACAGTCAAGCATGGTGGTGTGAGTGTCATGGTCTGGGACTGCATGAGTGCTGCCGGCACTGGGGAGCTACAGTTCATTGAGGGAACCATGAATGCCAACATGTACTGAGGCATACTGAAGCAGAGCATGATCAGTATGCAGTATTCCAGCATGATAATGACCCAAAACACACCTCCAAGACAACCACTGCCTTTCTAAAGAATCTGAGGGTGAAGGTGATGGACTGGCCAAGCATGTCTCCAGACCAAAACCCTATTGAGCATCTGTGGGGCATCCTCAAACGGAAGGTGGAGGAGCACAAGGTCTCTAACATCCACCAGCTCCGTGATGTCATCATGGAGGTGGAAGAGGACTCCAGTGGCAACCTGTGAAGCTCTGGTGAACTCCATGCACAAGAAGGTTAAAGTTGTGCTGGAAAATAATGGTGGCCACACAAAATATTGACACTTTAGGCCCAATTTGGACACTTTCACTGAATTTTTGTTGCAAGGGGTTTAGACATTAATGGCTGTGTGTTGTCTTATTCTGAGGGGACAGCAAACTTACACTGTTACACAAGCTGTACACTCACTACTTTACATTGTAGCAAAGTGTCATTTCTACAGTGTTGTCACATGAAAAGTTATAATCAAATATTTACAAAAATGTGAGGGGTGTACTCACTTTTGTGAGATACTGTATATTATTTCTCAGATTTTCTCATGCATTTCTGGGAATAAAAAAACATGCACAAAAGAATGAACTGGGCTTACTGAATCAGAGTACCTAAAAGAGACATAATATACAGTATGATCATTCTCCTAGGTGTAAGTTTTTTGGTGATCATTCTTTAGTGTTTGCTATCAACCCAGAGAAACTGTTGTATGCGCACTTAAAAGAGGTTTATGATACACTAGAGCAAGAGTCACTCCTTAAACTAAAAAACAATTGATGGATAAAATCAAGTGAAGATGAACACAGGTTTAAAAACCAAAGTGTGAGATTTATTAATAAACTGTCTTAACCATAAAACTAGGTATAAACATTGTGACCAATCCAAAGACGCATGCTTGACAGAGTAAACATAATATATAATTCTGCAGGTTCCTGGATGATGATTACAACTGGCAGTAATGTAGAATTAGAAAGAGGAGCCGGATCATGTATTAAGTATTCCATGGATGTTCATGATGTTTAATCTGTACATACCATGTGTATATAATTTTCCACAAAAACAATAGGAGAAACTATTTACCTATGTTTCCTTGTGGTAAAAATATGAGCTTGCACACATGTTAAATCCCATACTGTTATTGTCACGATTTCCCCTCGCGCAACGCGCTGGAGCTAGCAGCATGCTCTCAAACACAAAGCACACGCTTCCGGGTTTTTTAGTGACATTGACTTTGTTTACTTTCTACACGTGCATCTGTTTCAATTTCTGTCCTGTCTCCGCCCCTGTATTGTCATTGGTTGTTTCCCTGTCAGCTGTTTTGTGTTCACCCTTGATTACGTTGGTATTTAAAATCCCCCCCCCCCCCCCCCCCAAGTTTTTTTTTTTCCAGAATACCAAACCATTGTTATTTGTTTCTGTGCACTCGTTTTGATCTCGCTCTCGTTGTCCGATTATAGTTTAGACTTGTTCATGCCCATTTGCAGATTGCCTGATCATTTGCCTGTTTTTGGCCATGACTCTGATTCATGTTTTGGATTTGTCTGCCTGGCTCTCTTTAATAAAGCTTTTTTCTGCACTTGCATGAGTCCTAACCTCCATTATGTGAGTTATTCTCTCGAAGCCAAAAGTAACGAAACAATATTTGTAAGTTTACCAATAATTTTTTTCTTATTTTGTTGACAAATGACTGTTTTCCCTTTACTTGCATAATATACTGTTTACTTTGCTTTCAAAAGTAGTCTGTTATAAGTGAACTCTTACCTGGCCAATAAAAGTATTCCTGAGTATGATTCTTATTTTCATGCATGAAAACAGACACACAGTAACATGCCTGGGGATAATCTTGTTGACTGGAGTGTGGGTACAAGTTGTGAGAGTGTAGCTTTAAGGTATAGGCTTGGGTATCTTGGGTATTAAGCCCAGAGTGATAAGCAACTTACAATTCTGGTGGCTTCTGGTGACACTTTCAGAGTCGAGGGCATAGTAGAACTCGTACACAGAGCGACCTAGGAGATCTTCAGGATTGTAGCCCATTAACTGAGTTACTCTGGAACACAGGGTGCACACACAAACACATGGACACCATTTTGTAAATAGAAATCCTCTTTATTTGTTCTCTTTAAATTCTTTGAGCTCTAGTTATTTCAAGGCAACTTACAGTAATAATGATCCATTTCGTATGGACTGGTCTGCACAGCATAAGAACTTGACTCACCATGGGAGGATTTTTCAGCTCGTTTGCACATTTCTGAGAAAGATTAATGCCACTTTCCCATCCCAAGGTCATTGCACTGACCCTGAAAACATTCTCAAAACTTACTACACTCTAGTATTGTGATGAATGACAAATTTCAAATTTAGCTTTCAATTAACCCTAACTGTTCACCCTTAGTGGCTGACCACAGCTGTGCTGCTGTGTAAAGTGAAGCAAACTAAATAATTACTAACTTTAACTGTATGAATGTAGTATAATGTATTTGCTAACTGGTGACAGTTAAATGGAATTCAGGGTGCCAAATTTAATTCTGAATTGAAAGCACACATAATGTGACTTGCCCAGTGCCCTGAGCAGCAAAGCAAAATTTAAATGAGCCGATTGAGCTGCTAAAGCACATAGGTAGAACCTTTAACATCACTGATAATTTATAGTTTAAAACTTAAATCATACCTCCCCCAACCAAGTTTAAATGAAACCTACACCGCTGTCAAAGTTTTGGCACATACAGTTAGCAACAGCAAGTTTATATTTGGATTGAGTTTATTTACATTTACAATTTCATTTATTCATTTAGCAGACGCTTTTATCCAGAGCGACTTACAAAGGAGAAAAATACAACAAAGCGATATGAAGCAGAGAACAATACAAGTAGTGCTACCACACAAGATCCATTAATAGAGCTCTAGAAGAAGCAAAGTGTACAGAGTAGAGGTGTAAGTACAAAAATGGATGGTTTTTTTTATCCTTTTTTTCTCCTATGAGTTGGTTAGGTGTTCACGGAAGAGATGGGTCTTTAGTTGTTTTTTGAAGATGGTGAGAGATTTTGCAGTCCGGATATTACTCATCGTGTTGTGACACTTGAAAAAGTGTATGTGGCTAACACCGTACAGTAAGAGTGGAGGATGCACTATGACCTCAAACAAGGGGTGACATCATTAAGACTGGGTTATTGTATTCTAAGCAATATTACTTTATTCTAAAGACTGTTGTTTTTGTTGATGATGGTTGATCACGGTCATATCCTTCAAAGGGTTCTCTGACTGTAGCAGCACCCTGAACATATATGAGCAGACTATTAATGCAGAAGAGTTTGATAGAAATTTTAGATTTGGGTTTATTTTTTAGATAAATGAATCTAAAAATAAGGGACTCTTGGTTCATATAAATGAATTCATCTATTCGAATATTAACAGTTACTTTAACAGAACACATGTCAGATGTCAGAGATTGTGAAAACAGTATCAGTCACTCGAGTGGCGTGGTAGCGCATTGTTTAGTAATGCTCCTCACAGCTCCAGAACCCCAGTTCAATTTTGAGCATCGGGGTTATCGTCTGTGTGGATTTTGCAAGTTCTCCCTATTTTTGTGTAGATTTCCTCAAGGTTCACAGTTTCTTTGCTTTAAGATTCTTTGGTTAAAGGATATCCGGGTCCACTGCTACCGTAACCAGAATAAAGCTTACTGCAGCTGATTGAATGTGCAGGTACATAGAAAGTATGTGCATTTATTTGTGTGTGTGAGTGTTACCTCTCATCACAGTAGGTGAACTTCATGTCCATGCTGTGTCGGCTGAGGAAGGTCTTGCTGTCAAATGGTGTGTCAATGTTTGAGGGGTGAGGGATTGGTTCACAGAGCATGACCACACAGGTCAGCGGTGACTCTTTATATCCACATGGAGTGCGTGTAGAACAGCCGTTGTACACTTTAAGATGACCTGTGCAGTGCAGCACCTGAGGGAGGGAAGCTCTGATTCAAAAACTGCTCTCTCTTATTTTGCATTGGTTAGAAAACCTTACTTTCTGTTTACTAATTTACAATAAAGTGACTGTTCAGCAGTTTCAATCACTGTACGATAAATATGTTTAAAAAGGATTGTTTAGCCTATATCCCCAAAGCAATTTATAATCGTGGTAGAAATTGTGAATACACTCCAAGCATATAGAGCTGAGCAACTGATAATGGTTGAGAACAGTCTTGGGATTTGAAATGATAATGTACTAATCAACAGCAACGACCTTTACCCAACTGTTAATGAACCAGTATCAGAAATTTTAACCAAGCATATAATAATAAAAAAAAATTAATTATTAATATTTATAATAAATATAAATTATTAATAGTATAATAATTTCAGTCTACACTTGGAAAACAGTGTGGATAAAGATTAATGTTGTCAGCCACAAATTAAATCTGCCTTCATGCCCAGATAGGCATCTTCATTAAAGACATCATGTACCTTCCAGCTGGCTGATTTAAGGTTGACAGTGCGTCCTCGACTTGTCACGGTGCATTTCATTCTCATGAAGAAGTCTCTCTCTGTGCTCAACTCTTTGCCTTTCTTCCCCACACCTGCACCAAAATGCAACCACACACAAACTGTTACTGTTTGCACGTAGTTAAAAATAGCTGATAATTATATTAGATTCTGGTCAGTATAAAATGAAGTTAAAGAAATGCTTTCAAATGTTCAGTGTACAGTGAAACATTGCAGGGTTAGGTACACTGTAAGAGCATCTATGGCACAGAAAAGCATGCTGTTATATACACATTCCTACTCAAAATCCCTACTTTAGATGAGGCAACACTAACTTTCTGCTCTGAATGTAATGACTGTCTTTGACATTTTCGGTCTGGAGTAAAGAATGTTCACACAGGAGTGTGGACTCTCCAGACACAAGGATCACAGAGGGACAACTTAAGATACCGTTTTTGGGATCTAATGGAGCTCATGAAGAAACAAATATGGAGGCTACCAGTTGGCATTGTTGTCAGCAAGGCAAAGGGCCTCAAATAACAACAAAGATACCCGGCCAGACCAAAACACAGGAGAGAGACTGCAGGAGGCTCAGTGAGATGGCTACAGGAAGATCAGAGGTCAAAAAGAGGGGTGAGTAGATGAAAGACTGACAGGAGTGCAAGGGTCAAACAGACAGAGTGGGCTAATATTTCTGGCAATTTTTTTTCTTTACATAGCTGTTCTTCCTTTTTTTAAGCTGTATTTTCTCTGCCTAAGCACATTATACACACAGAAGTAGAAAACTTGTTTTAAAAAGTAGATCATTGAAATATTCATTATTTCCGAATGACATGGCAATGCTATTTTATTTATTAATTTTTTTCTGTTTGCTGAATTTCCTCTTAACGTCTTCATAATGGGCATAATTTTAGGGCTCTGCCAATATTAGGGCTGGACAATAAGGTCAAATACTGAAATTACATGTTTACACACTGCAATTATGATGTGCCTTGCAATATGAAAATAGATTGGTGTGCACCCATGATATGTCACTGACAAAGAAAATAATGTGACCAAAACTATAATTTTTTTTTTAGATCAGTCAGTGCCATGAATTACCATAAAAGAATGATTACCTCTGAGGTAGTCAACTGCTTACAGGAATAAAGCAATAATAATAAAACTGGGGTTTTGCATATTGCAATGGCACTATCCTTATCTGTATTTGGGCCTGTCTAAACTGGGCTTTTTATCTTTTTTTTTTTTTTTTTTTTTTAAAGAAGAATACCACTATTCCCTAACAGCTGTTAGCTGCTAGTTCACCTGGCTTTTTTGTTGCGTCCCAGGCTTGAAGCAGTCAGATTTCCCACAGATGCCCTGCAAATGAGTCTTTCTGGGTTACATTCCTACCAAGGTAAATGTCACTAAAATACCACTGTCAAAAATCCAATGCTGTGATAACAATTAACAAATAATATAGTGTATAGCCTTACCTACGGTACAACAGTGCAATCATTTTCAAATCATAGCATCTAGATAAGTCTGCATGACTAAGCAACCACAAATAATGCATGAGCAACTAGCAGTGGTCATTTGTGGGTTAGTGGATTGTAAAATTACCGGTTTTGAGGCTCAGGTTCTCACGTATCTCTTCGTGGTCACAGGGATGAGTGAAATCAAAGATACTGTGACCTATCAGTTCAACCTGGTGAGAGATACATACATACACAATCTTATTATTCTAGAGCTATCATGGGTTACATTGCATGAGAGGACACCAATTAGTATGGTGGCAACAATGCTTAAGTGTGATTGGGCCATGTTTTATCTCTTTATAAAGCCCAAATGTCCCCATAATGATATGAATATGTGAGGGTTTTGACCTTTTGGGGTCTTACAAAGATAGAATTACAAACCTTTCACATTCTTTACGTCTCGACATGAGATGTGGTTCCTACAGTGCTGGCTCTACATGTGACTAAACACACTACGTCATTCAGCTCTTATTTACTGCCCAAACGTTGAGCTCTAACTGGCCTGTTTTGTTACCTGTTATCATTAGTAGCAGTGTGGGTTTGTGCGCATTCTATACTTGTTTGTGTGTTCACCTGTGTCAGCCCCATGAATTTGTTGATGTTCTCTGAGAGGAAGATAATGTCTCCGTCTGATGTTACAATGGAGATGAAGCCTTCTAGTGACTTCAAATAAAGACTGTCCATCTGTCCGTCTATGTCTGTTTCACTGGTACTGCAACCTGCAAAAGAACACACACACACACACACACACACACAATTATAGAAAGCTGTTAAAATGTATCTGAGTGGTGTTTGTGTGTGAGCGCACATCCATGTTGTACTGGTTTAAGGTCATGGCTCATAGCCAACACAAACCAGAACAACTTCATCCTGCTACTCTTAATCCTCCCCAAAACAGTAACCTCCTCTTTGTCACTTCCCTTGGGCCACTTCGCCCACAGAAACACACAAATATACACCCACCCACACACACACACACACAAACACACACACACACACACACACACTTAATAGCCACTATCAATCATATTAACTCACTTTAGATGAGAAAAAAATTCATTGCACATGTACCAACTAAAACAAAAGGAAGTGATTTTCTTTATAAATGCTAGCTGTAAACTTTTAAAGATTGTCTGGTATGAAAATGTATTACAAAGATTGTTAAAAATCATGATATTATAGGGATAGTAGTCCAAATGTAGCTTGCATTTCTGGACAAACTATGTGTAGTCTTATAAACCCAAATACATACATACACAAATTACATTATATACCCAAGTAAAATACTATAAAATGACCATATTACATAATTGTTTTCAAACTTTAATATAAGCAAATTAGCCTACTTCTACTTCAAATGAGCATAAACAGGTATAAACATTGTCACCCATATGCTTGGCAAAAGCAAAACATTTTGAAGATGATGCTCTATAGCATGGTTGTCTCTATAGAAGTGCATGTTATAATTGTATGTTAGTAAATGTGGTGCTGGCTTTGGCGTGGGCTCAGAGGAGGTGGAGTGAGCAGCAGAAGAAGAACACAGAGCGGCTCCACAGTGGGGGTCGGAACCATGTGATTGCTCCAGTGTGCTTCCTTCAGATAAGAGCCGTTCTCAAGGACTACGGTGGCCTGGAGCTGGAGCTGAGCCGAGCTCGGAGAAAATTGCACCTTTAAAAGGCTTGAGGGAACCAAGACCTTGGCTTTCATTTTGTGATTAAACAAATCTTTCATTTGGTTTAATATTTCAAGAAGGTCTATTTTCCCAGCCGTACATGATCACAAAAATGAGCTGGAATTTGTGAAGAAAAAAAAATACCAGTCTGACTGACTGTGCTCCTGTTCCAGGGCCAAACCTGACCACAAACTGTGACACTAAGGTTGTACCACAACATCTGGAACAAATGATGCCCAACTGGATTACACTAGGGAAAGTATTTTAAGCTGTCTTACGTAACTCAATGCAAGATATAATGTTTGACAAATTGCTAATGGAAACAAACAGCTCAGTAGCATACAGAGAGCTAATATTAGATCATTTCCTCTCAATCATAGAGACTGACCTCTGAACCCATGGACTGCATACAAAATGCGTATGTCTAAGCCTCCGAAATCAAGCAGCCTTTCTAGTCAACAACGGTGGCCACACTGAGTGCTGATGGAGAACTATTGAGGAGAACTATCAATTCTTGATTAATGACAGTGCCTTGCGAAAGTATTCGGCCCCCTTGAACTGTTCGACCTTTTGCCACATTTCAGGCCTCAAACATAAAGATATAAAACTGTAATTTTTTGTGATGAATCAACAAAAGGTGGGACACAATCATGAAGTGGAACGAAATTTATTGGATATTTCAAACTTTTTCATGAAAAAGTTTGAAATATCCAATAAATTTCGTTCCACTTCATGATTGTGTCCCACCTGTTGTTGATTCTTCACAAAAAATTACAGTTTTATATCTTTATGTTTGAGGCCGGAAATGTGGCAAAAGGTCGAACAGTTCAAGGGGGCCGAATACTTTCGCAAGGCACTGTATATCTGCTGCATGTATGTATTTATAGAAATTACTGGGTATGAGTGCATGCTAATGTTTTAGATATTTTAAGTAATTTTCTGAAAATGGGCAATGTAAATGCAAAACAGTGTTTCCATCAACTACCATTGTGAAAATATGCTAAGAGGGGAAGAAGAGATGAACCGCAGAGCGAGTGGAATACATTGATGCTTTTCAGTCATTTCTTCAAAAATGTTTCCATCCGTTTCCATCACCCTTAATCACATATTATCTCACCAACTTTTTCACCCCAGCCCGATGCAAAGAAAGTCCGAAATATTGTCCCAATATTTGACATTTCTATGCACAAATTCAGAATCTATATTAAAAGCAGCAGGATGTAAACCCCAGCAATATAATCACAACTATAAGTAAATTGTGTTTTAGGAATCTGGCAGCACTTTCAGTCCTTCTTGTAACAGTTACACATCTACAGAAAGATGGTCTTCATTTTCACTGCTAGCGATATTGATAGCTTGGTTTTAGCACAGTAAAGAATGCTCATACCACACACTTCCAGAAATATGGATAGAAAACAACCACAAAGACTCCATCCAGAAAGACATTATCATAGAGTTATTCATGTGAGCAAAATCCTTTCTAATTATATCTAATGTATCATTTTAATAACCCTGGGTGACACATGTTTGTCTTGCTCTTATGTAAGAGGTGTTTCCCTAGCACCCTCACTGAGGGTAAGGTGGTATGGGGTGAGAAGAGGAGCTGGTGGCGCCAGGGCAGGCCCATATTTTGGCTGGCCTGAAACTTCTAGAAAGCAACAGTCATGCCTCTCTGCACACAGAACACATGATCTGATAACACTATCTATGTACCATCTTAGAATTACTGGGCTGCCATTCTACCTACATCTCACAAAGATCATGTGTATGTTTACCTTTACTTATTACAGGTCACAAAAAAACAAAAAAAGAACAAAAAAAGAACAAAAAAAAAAAAAAAAGAAACAGATTTATTGCATAAACCAAACAAAAAAAGTTGGGTGGGGATTATTCAAGAAAATTGTATCAGTAAATATCTAATAAAAATGAATTACTCTGATCCCACTCACTGCAATACTGACAGGATGGAATGGATGGAATGAAAAAACCCTGTAGAAGTTCCTTTATGTGACTTCCGGATACTCTAATTTTAAATTTAAGACAATGCGAACAATACGGACACACACACACACACACACACAGACACACAGACACACAGACAGACACACACACACACACACACACACACACACACACACACACACCCTCCGCTGTTCAAGAAACCTCCAGAAAGTCTGTGTTTTCCTTGAGATCAAAAAAGTGCACATACAAACACAATTTAGCTAAAGAAAAAGTATCCAAGGTAATTTTCAAACACTTTGTCAACTGCCTCCATTGACTGTGACTTTTACTACATGGCAATTTCAATAAAGTCTTTGCTCTTTATTCACCCAATGAGCCCAATAAGCCTACAGCAATAGCTGGACTAATAACCTGTAACACAATCATAGCTTTGCATAAAATCAGCTCCTCTTTTCTATAATGTGACTGCAACAGTAATACACCCTGGCAGCAAAAACAAACAGTTTCCTCATATAACCACCTCATGTTTCCTTGAGTTCGTACCTGGGGCATGCCACTGTGCCACTTGATCAAGGAATGCATTATAATGCATGCTAAACTTTGAACACCCTTTCTTTATCTCTTTACCTCAGTGAACTGCTTTGGGGGAAAAGCTAAAACAAGGAAAGTCTTCTTGTATACAAAGGTAAAATCATGATAATGATTAAAATGTTTGATGTAAAATTCAAACTAACACTAATGCCTGGGTGTACAAAATTTAAATAAAATAATAAAAAAAAAGCTGTCCACAAGTTTACCCACAAGGCTTAAAAAAGCTAATTTCCTCACCAATGATCCTCATCACAATTAAAAGCTTCATAGTTTGCCATTCTAGGCTTGCCCATTTATTATTATTTTTTTGCTGTACTCGTGAGATTGTGCATGTGTGTGTATGTATGCATTTAGGAATAGAGCACCTGATGTGATGAGCTTGCATGTGCGTAAGAAGCTGATGGCCAGTCTCATTATGGAGGCCTTGTCCAGATGGGAGCTGACGCTGTGAGGCAGGGGTAGCTGCTGCGCTAGCTCATAGAACACCTCCGTCTCCTTACTGCGCCTGCAGCGAGCCGCATCGCGAGATTTCTCCTTCCGCCGTTCTGAAGTGCTTCTACAGGGAGAAAGCAGGGGGACATATATTAGCAACACTGTAGGAATAGAGATTTCTAAATTTGGTCCAATAATTTTGTCCACAAACACATTCCACATTCTCATAATTACGTTCCTTTTACTTTTACTATAGTTACTGTATTTCATAGTAGATACTGAATTCTCCTGCTGGAAGAAAATAGGCAGCTAACATGAACATATGGTTAATTCTGATTTGTACAAGGGCTTATATGATGTCGCCAATGCTTAATATTCCTGCCCAACTTAAACCAGACAGAAAAAAATGGCAAGGAAAAGAAATATGAAAATCTCTCAACTGTCACACACAATCCTATTATTATATGTCCAGCTTGGTTGTGACCCGAACATAGCCAAACTGAGAGAGAATTACCACAAAGAAAGCAAGAAAGAGTCAGCAGCATAAACAAAGAGAGTTACTGAAAAATATTTACTGATAGATTAGCAGTTTTGCTTCGATCATCACTTTTTACTGCTGCATGAGCCATGATTTTGTCATACACTAAAATATATAGAGCACTATGCTATAAAAAGGACCTCCATCTGCACCATCCTATTCTCTAACGCCCAGCCAAGTATATTTCAGATCAGTGGGAAACACGTGCAGTAGATAGTAGTAAATTCACCACAAACGCCACAGATAATAGTAAGAAGAAATTATATTTTAAAAATTGTTGACAGGGACTTCAAGAGGAGTAACGGGATAATAAGCAGGGACTTAAAGGTGTAAACACATGCCTATTAATAGGATGTAACAATGGGGACAATTTGGATTGACGTATCAATTTAAAAGGCAAATGACTGAGACAATTAATTGTGGCAATGAATTCAGGAAACAATCATAAACCAATTACTATATCAAACTAAACTAAACTAACTCAATCTATTATTATCGAAAAAATAGAGATAACTCGGATGTATGAGGTAATTCTTATATAAACTCATGTGTAAATAGGCCAGCAAACCAATTTACCTTACGGTAACATATACACTTTATGATCAAAAAGCACACAATATTATGGGATGTCTCTGTAAGCTGTAGTATTATAATTTACCCTTTACTGGAACTAAGGGGCCCAAACCTTTTCCAGCATGACTATGCCCCTGTGCACAAAACGAGCTCCATGAAGACATCGTTTGCCAAGGTTGAATTAGAAGAACTCGAGTGGTTTGCAGAGAGCCCTGACCTCAAACCCACTGTACACCGCTGGGATGAATTGAAACGCAGACCATGTATCAGGCCTCCAAACCCAACATCATTGCCCAACCTCATTAATATTAAATTGTTGCCTTAAGAATATTAATCCCATTGTATTGGATGGAAGACATACCTACCTATTACCATTTTCTTGGTATATTTGAATTATTCATTGTTTAGTGCCTCATAGGCTGTTTAAATGGGTGTTGCACATGACATTATATGTATTCATATATTTCTCCAGTAACAAAATATAAGCAAACTATTTTTGAAAAGTTCAGGGTATGAATTTAAATGTTTACATTTTATAGGTGCATCTATTAAAGTACTGTCAGTTATTGTCTGTACACATGGATTTGACATGACCTTTGTTCAATGTATTATTAGTGTAGCATTCAACAAAAACCTTATTATTGTTTATATTAAGGATTTTGTTGGCTTTTTAAGACTTCATGAAAATAGAGGGCAATGTGAATGTCCGTGTGAGACAGAGGGGAATAGCATAAGCCCAGGTCTGAAAACACTTCCTGTGTCTCATACATATCCTCTTTAAAAGCAGGTCAATGGCCAAAGTCTGAGGTTTCTTGTTAACATCAAGATCATCTAGATCAACACAGCCAGATCACAAACATCACACTTAGCACATCACAGAACTAGAATTGCATTGCCTGTGGTTTTTGTAATGATATCAAATAAAAACACTCTTTCAGAAGTACGGAAACCATGAACATCTGAAAGCCAGATCATTCCCAATTCTCATTCTGCTCAGCCGTACAACCCAGCAAATGAGACTTAGCCAGTGTACAGCAGGTGGTGAACATTCACTCACTCTCACACACACACATACACACACACTGGCACACACATACGCATGCAGAAGAAAAGACATAGAGATACCCTTTGATGTATATACTTTGCCCCCCAAAATGATATTTGCTCTACAAATGCTTCAGCCAATGAAAACAAAACCCTATTGGTGTGACTAAACACAAACCTCAGCCTGAACCGTGGACTCACTATCCAGTGGAGTATTGTCCCGTATTACAATGCAATTTTTTTTCTTTTGTCAACAGCACATACAATATAATCAATCTTAAAAAGGGTCCACAAGGGAATGTAAGCAAAAGAGGGCCATTCTTTAAGAACTAAGCCTAGGTCAGACACTTACAGGATAAATGCAGTATAAATAAATGCTGCACATTTCAGAATGTACTCCAATATTTCAGATTTTACTAACACAATGAAGCATGATGGTGGCAGCATCATGCTTTAGGGCTGCTTTTCTTCAGCCACAATTGCAGGTTTTATCAAAGCTGATTTTAGTGTAAAACCTTCAGGTGCCTGCCAGTAAGTTGAAAATGAAAAGGAATGTATGTATCTTTTCAGTATGACAGTGACCCAAAGCATACATCCCAATCAACAAAGGAATGACTTAACCAAAAGATCAATGTTTTTCAATGACCTAGCCAGAGCCCAGACCTGAATCCAACTAACAATCTGAGGTTGACCCAAAATATGCAGTATACAGGGGATGCCCTTACACTTTGATGGATCTAGAATGTTTTTTGTGCTTCAACAAATTATTAGTTTAGTGGTATGAACATTGGGGCGCACGGTGGCTTAGTGGTTAGCACGTCCGCCTCACACCTCCAGGGTCCGGGGTTCACTTTATTTGTATACTTTGCAATTACAAATTAAAGGTGAGAAAAGATCGGACATGATTTATCTGTCTCTGTCATTCTTTTAATTCACAAAAACCTGCCATTTTAAAAAGAGTGTGTAGTTTTATATCTATTATATACTATACAAGCAGATGTACAGGGGCACACACACACACACACACACACACACACACACACACACAAGCACAGCAAAACTATCACCTGTTGCCAAGAAGCAACCCCTATTTTCCTTTGACTTGCACCTTTAACAGTGCAAACAGTAATGAAAATAGAAACACTTCTAAATTAAAAAACTGTGTTTATGTTAAAGAAGCAGCAGGCTAGTGCATGGGATCATGGTATAGTTTGAGATACATCAAAGTGGTTCCCACATACTGGAAAATTAAATTGATTCAAGTTCATTCATCCATCTTCAATACCACTTTATCTTGGCCAGGGATCTAGAGCCTATCTAGGCCAGGGATCTAGATCTAGAGGATCTTATCTTGTGGGGGATCTAGAGCCTATCCCAGGAATACTTCATGCAAGGTGGGAGAATTCACCTTGGATGGAATGCAAGTCTATTGCAGTGTGCCATGCACACATATTTACACCTGTAGGCAAGTTAACATAGCCAATCTGCCTATTTGCATGTTTTTGGGAGGTGGGAGGAAACCAGAGACCCCAGAGGAAACCCACATGAACCTAGAGAAAACATGCAAAACTCCATACAAACTGCAACCCAAGCTCAGGTCAAACAAAGCACACTTAAGCTGTGAAGGTGCAACGCTTCCCTCAGCACCACTGAGCCAATGTGGTGGAAATTGACTTGATGTCTCATTAACATCTTTATTTCGCAGTGATGAGAGGTTGGGATGATGTCCTACTGAGTGACCAGAAACCTCCACCAAAAGACCCAACCCAGATACCTGGTTCTCTTTCCTTGCCCTCGGTACAAAAGAAGAAGAGGGCAATGTCAGGTTCAAGTATTGCATCACCAACCAACATATTATGACCAGCAAATTATCCTGAACAGTGAAGCATTAATGTTGAAGAATTGGTTAATGGTAGCAACAAAAAAAAACAGGCCCTGAGTAAGTCATACCACAAGTGTTTGGGAAATGAGATGTCTTTAGACATTTCCCCCCAAAAGTACTGTCATAATGTCTTCCCATCACTCAACTTACATTGCCTTCTGCAGTTTGACACAAATTGGTTTTATGAGAAGAAAAACTCCCTAAATTACTCTGGCCCTATTCCATCTCCTGCCAGATATGATCACCTGACTGAGCCAGCTACAGCTTAACTGGAATTGAATGAAACATAGGATAGTGAACCCCACTGAAAATGCATTACAGGAGGAGCTTTACTGCATTAAAAATGTAAAGCAACACCTACTGCACCTGTAATGCACCTGTTACCTGTGTCAGTTCAAATATGTATTACAAGCGAGCAATCACCAAAACACATGACACATTAACCAAAATGTCTGCCAAGTCCAATTCATCTTTAGACAACAGCTATAAAAGTAGATTTGAAACTGTTTGAATATGTACATTACTTTCTTTGTATGGAACATTAATGTTTTATGGTCTTTATCAAAGACTCCTTCATTCTCTGGGATAACTAATATATTTATATATGACCATGCAGCAAAATGGCAGTGAGCCAAAACAGAGCCTCTCATGATAATCCCTACATTTCAATCCAAGCAAGCCTGGAAGCACATTAAACTCTAGTGTTGCTCTGGCCTCTATTAGGAATGTGCTGACTTAGAGCTGACAATTCATAGTTTGCAATATTACCACAATATTGTAATTTTTTTTTTTTAAATGCCTGCAAACACCTCCAGTTCCAGTTGCTCAGTATTTTAGTCAGAGACAAACCCTAGCACTATCCCATTTGTGATTTATTTGTTGTGATTTATAGATATATTTGTATCTTTCTCATTTTGTTAGTAACTTCTGGGAACATTTTTGCAGTTAAAAAAAAAAATCACACTGATTCCGGATTCTGCTACAGCGAAAATAACTTTTGTTACCTTATTCATACTTATATAGCTTACATATGTAATATGTAGCTTACATGCAAAATATCAACTAGTAACATTAAAATGAACAGTGATGAAATGAAATGTAATAAAACTTTGTTCTTTCTGTATGCTTTTCAGGTGTGGGATTTGCACGCATTAAATCATACAAGGTTTCACAGGTTTTTTTGTGTGTGTGTGAATGTTGTGGCCAAAAAAGCCTGATTTTGCTGGAGATTTTTTGCTGTAGATTGCAGAGTTTCTTGTGCTTTTTTTTGCTGAAAATTATTTGAATTGGCGAAATTCCAGTTGCATGAATCTGGTTTGCAGTGATGTCTGTTGGTAAATGAAACCTTTTAGCTGTACTTATGTTCAACACACATGAATATAAGAGGGCTTTCGCTGAATGCGTGTTGTGATTACATGTGATCACATGACACGTCTTGAAAGTTGTGGTAATTTTGAAAAATTGCAAGCTCCTCTGAATATTGCAGTTTGTTTGTTTATGTGTTCATTTCTTCGAACGCAAAACCCTGGAGGGACTGATGTATGTGTATGGATGTGTTTGTATGTGTGTAAATATATGCTTTTCACGTGTGAGATTTTTCAGAGTATAATAACACTCAGCTTTTTCATCTGAGTTTTATGCTGATGATCTAAAGACATTGTGATCCACCTCCCGTTGACCTTCTACACTAAACCAAGTGATTCCTCTACTTGCAGAATGCACGCATATGCACGTACTGAAAAAAAAGAGGAAAAAAAAAAAAAAAGAATGTTCCAACGTGTTCCAAAATGTTCAGGGGTGATGAAAAGAGGAGAACACATAAGGGAAAGAGAATGAGGTCTGAAAATGGGCCAAACGTGTAAAACTAAGTGATAGAGGCTACATATCAGAGGACTAAATAAAATTTTAAAAAGTTAACTTTTGTGCACTCTCATGACCTAAAGCACTGGCTGAGGTAATATAATCACAGCAGGCGAAAGTATAAAGCCCAAAGTATACTTCATGTATTAAATGCGTACGCTAGCATATGCTCACAGTCGTGAGCATAGCCTTTCAAAATATACTCCATTTGACATGTACGCGTATACAGGCGGTTGACGCATGCGCAATTCGACACCTTGCACTACACCTCCTGGCCTACAAGAGTCAGTACAGAGCAGTAAAACAGGTCTCTTGGTGTGAAGGACGACAACAAAGAAGAATTTTACAAATCGGGTACTTTCTAACCTCCTCACACAATCTGTCATCCATGTAGCCATCCATTGATGTTCCAACTTGCACTCATTTCTTCCGTTTCCGTTTTTTTCTTCGACTACCTTGAGAATCAACGGCCCTGGGTCACTGTTGCCACCTTGTGGAACAAATAAATAGTGCAATTGAATTAAGTGTGCATGTACACCCTGTGCACATAGAAAAAGTGATGTACACTTTGGGCTGTACAGTATGCACATACTCTGCTGATGTGCATTTGCGTCACGCATACTGTATTCTGTTCCTAGCGTACGCGCAAAAAGTGAAGTATACTTTGGGCTTAAGACTTCAGCAAGTTCACACCACAACCAGGAATGACTCATCTGAACAAACACTGTTCAGACTCCTTTAAAGCAACCTTTATCCTACATTACGCAATGTTTATCAGAACACAGATATACCTAGAGAAACTCGTTACATGCATTTAAAGAGAAAGATCAGCATTCAAAACTGAGGGACCGTAACATAGCAAATAGAGACTTCACAGAATAGAACAAAAGGATCATTTTGTCATCTTTTATGTACAAATCTGTAATTCTATGTGTTCCTTTTGCATGTGAATAACAAGTCTGAGGGCACAGCACAATTTTTACATTCACCTCGTTACATAATGGACAAATGAGAACTTATGCAATTTCTATGGCTAGATGAGTGGAAGCGTATCTGTGAAGTACATCAGATACCTGAGGGACAGAACACATGAACAGATGCCAAGTAAGATAACCGAGACTAAGAACTGTCTTTCTAGACAGCAGCCATTTCTGCACTGAACTATCACTACGATGGACATCGATCAAACCACGCGTCAAATAAGATTTGAGGCACAGTTTATTACTGTATAATCTCATCAATACTACACTTTTGTTTCACTAATTGTTAAATTGTAACCTAAACCTAATGTTAGCCGAGTGATTCATTAATTTACACTGGAGTTGTACTTAATCTATCATTTGCAGCAATATAATGATTAAGCAGTTTATTTGCAGACTTATGGTTATCCTGTCTGCCACATGGTCCATTTCTGAGAAACTGAGCTACGTTGTATGGAATTGAAACATATCAACATGTCTCAATGCAATGCAAGCTATGCCAGTTTGGTGAATGCAGATGCACAGTCCTTCCACAAGTCATGCACAAAGAGCAGTAGGAAATGGAAATAAGAGCAAGACAAATAGCCTAAACAGCCACTGCACATTAGGTTTCATGAAGAAACACACAGGCCTCATGAATGAACTGTAGGTCATTAGCTGACTAAATTAAGCCCCGTGTCCCCTCTGCCATGTTAGCCATGCTAATGCTGGCCGAAGCGCTCCTGGAACTTTGAGTTGACCTTCAATCTACACAAGCTGTTTCTGAGCACATTCAGTATTTGGAATTGTTATACTGTATATGCTTTGATGGACATATATGTCCTCCTGATAACTGTAGTAAAAATAAATACTTGATGGACTGATTTGAAATGACCTGAACAACCTTGTTAATGGTTCAATAATGCCAAAATAATCCAGTTCTCTCTCCCACATAACCATTCACATGCTTGTAATAAGATATTTAGTGCAACTCTGGAATTGCTCAATAACGTTGCCATTCCTAGCCATGAATTACAATACACAACAGCAAATCTCTCACTGGTATAAGTACAGTATGTCATGAAACCGCTACATGAACCATGTCTTATGAAACTAAACCAGACGCAGTGACATGCTATTTTCAACCCTGTGCAATGTACTAATGGTGCATAACTAGAGAAAAGGTTGCCTTCAAATGACTCATGCCCAGTGCATACCATGCATGCTGTTCCATACTTGGGAAGAACAATAAGTAAATTACATTACAAAAATGGATCAAATTGACTCTCTCTCTGAATATGTGCAAGATAAAGCTGCACATTCTCAAGTGTTTCTTGCCCAAACCTAGAATATTTAGCTCATAACACTCTGTCCCAAACTCTACAGTTGTTTGAGTACTTCTTGTATGTTTAGTATTTTACGCTTCCTAAAAGGGACGTATTGCAACTTTTCTGATAGGGAAACGTTATTGAAGGGATCTACATAATACACCTTTAAAGTTTGACATTGTGTGACAACTGAAGAAACCTAATTTCTAGATTTGACCATTTTTCCTAACAATTTATTAACCTAAAGAAGACCTTTTCTTTCTCAGGTATTGAAACAAGGTAATGCAAGTCATGTAAATAAACAGGGGAAAAACAAATGTAGTTACATTTTTATAAAAAACTGAAATATATGTTGAGAAGCTGGACCAGAAGCACAGGCTCACCGACAGATGCATATCTTGAACAGTTAGTTACTACTTTACTATTATTAAATGGTAGGTGCCAGGTGGATATTTCAAATGCAGCCTCATTATCTTTTGTGAACCCCGTTTTTTCACACTTGCTGCAATCTTTCCAAATGTTCAGCTTTCCAAATGGCATCTGTGGGACAACTGTTTTTCAGGTTTAGTAGAACAGTTTCAGGTTCCATAAAGAGCCCTGCATTTATGCAGTCACAGCTAAAATTCACAGATTATACAAAGTAATTCATATCGTTTGAATTTACCCCTCTACAGCTTTTGATTTTACAGTCATTTTTACACATTAGTACAGATGAACACAGACCACACCTGAAAAGCATCCTGATCCATGTATGTTACAGATCACCATATTATTAACCTCTCTCTCTCTCTTTCTTTCTCTCTCTCTCTCTCTCTGCGTTTTTAATCAAAATGTCACCGGAGAGCTTGCATGTCTCTGGATAGCCTCGGGTGGAGCGAAAAAATCACAGCGGACATCTGCTCCTATGCCACACAACTATTTTCATAATGCGCAGCACCACGCTTTGGGCTATACGACAGCCAGACAAGAAGAAATCCACAAAACTGAATTAAACAACCAGGCATGGGCACAGAGTATGAATCTCTCACCATACTCCTCGTTGATTCTGCTATCACATTTGACAGAGGCGCATTTATTTTAACATTTCCCCTATGTTTAATTTCAGCATGACAGAGCCGTTTAGCCATAACAGTACAAGTGTAATTGTGCACATAGGATGGATCATCCATAACATTTTTACCTATGAGAAGTATTCAGGCTCCAAGAACTATAAAAGAATTGACCGACCGTCTGAAATTCTTCAACCATGCTCACTTATAAGCAGTTTGTCTGTGATTTTGGCCTCTTACTAAACACAAACTGCAAAAACATGCATCCACTGCTAATCTGTGTTCTTGATCCCATGGAACAGTTTGTTCCCTCACACTGCAAAACAATCAACATAGGCACAACCTCTCCCACTCATGGGAAGGCGAGACCTTAGATGAATGGTACAAAACATTATAGACACTGAAAAACCCTACTGCTAGAGACATAAAGATCACATAACCATACAGTAGAAAACAGTTTGTTATCTGGGTCTATCTGAAACAAGATAACTCTGTATGCTCCAGTTAAGGGAAGTGGGAGACTGGCAGACAGGAAGGACCAGGAAACAGGTTTCTTAGGTAAAGTTCTAGTCCAACCAATACGCCATATGAGGAGGCGAAGGCCGAAAAAAGACAGATAAAAAAAGAGAGCATAATCTCTCAAATTAAAAGCTTTGTATGTGCCCCTGCTGTTAGCCGAGGGTGGGGATTTAGAGGCATAGATTCAGGATCTCTCCAGAGATCCTGTCACAATAAACTGCAAATTTTTGTAGAGTCAGACAGCTGGGAGAGAATTCTCTGCTCTGTGCAATCATCTCAATCACCTCTCGAACATCAGCCCACATGAGACCAATACAATGACACTAAATATCAATTATAAGATTTTCTAAATAGTGCTCAGATGGCAAGATCAGAAAGCATGGATACAACTTCTCACAACTCCATATCACTATCCTGTTACATTAGCTGACTCTCTGTTTCTCCGATTAACACTCAGTCAGTAGAAAGTGTATCCTTTAATCACCTGTAAACCCTGACAGACAGAACAGAAGGCATCTGTTCTCAGCAGAGCTGTAAGCTGGGCATCTCTGTCTGAGGACTGAGAGGCTCTGAGGTGGCAGGGACAGAGCTTGGATAGAACACTGGCAAGGCTGGCACTGAGAGCCCTGGGAAGCAAGCCAGCATTTGCCCTTTGGCCAGGGGATTTGAGAGCTCAGTGTAACAGAGATGAGTGCTGAAATGTCTCTTGCTTCCTCTGCATCACAGTATACGACAGAGAAGTTAAGACAGTGTAAATTTACTCTCCCATACTGCTGTCCAATTTGAATCTTCATGTATAATTGGTATACACTATGGTGTACTGCTTGATGCAAGCACAAATATATATATATATATATATAT
>JAFFST010046667.1:111001-131737 GCA_022414735.1 Noturus placidus
ATGAAGGTTGGGTAATGACCGAAAGAATTAGATCGCGGGTACAAGCGGCCGAAATGGGTTTTCTCAGGAGGGTGGCTGGCCTCTCCCTTAGGGATAGGGTGAGAAGCTCGACTATCCAAGAGGAACTCAGAGTAGAGCCGCTGCTCCTTTGCGATGAAAGGAGTCAGCTGAGGTGGTTCGGGCACCTGGTAAGGATGTCCCCTGGGCGCCTCCCTAGGGAGGTATTCCAGGCACATCCAACTGGGAGGAGACCTCGGGGAAGACCCAGGACTAGGTGGAAAGACTATATTTCCACACTGACCTGGGAACGCCTCGGGATCCCCCAGTCAGAGCTGGTTAATGTTGCTCAAGAAAAGGAAGTTTGG
Source organism: Noturus placidus (assembly GCA_022414735.1). Taxonomy (NCBI): domain Eukaryota; kingdom Metazoa; phylum Chordata; class Actinopteri; order Siluriformes; family Ictaluridae; genus Noturus; species Noturus placidus. The sequence goes on from JAFFST010046667.1 coordinate 111,367, forward strand.
GGTTCCTTGCTGGAGCTGCTACCCCCGCGACCCGATTACGGATAAGCGGTTGAGGATGGATGGATGGATGGAGAAATACTCAAACCAGCCTGCCGGGCACCAAAAATCATGCCACATTCAAAATTACAGAGATCACTTTTTTCCGCATTCTGTTGGTTGAACATTACCTGAAGCTACTGGCCCATATCTGCATGATTTTATGCATTGTACTGCTGTCACATGATTGCTTCTTTAGATAAATCCAGAAATGGGTAGGTGCACAGGTGTCCCTAATAAAGTGCTCAGTGAGTGTACATTACAATAAAATGGCACATTCCTCCCTGTTTACCACTGTGACATTCATTGTCATTGTTTGCCTTCCTATGCAACCTTTGTTTACCCTCATAAATTGCATTGCACCTGTCAAGGGATAGGACATATTAGGCAGCAAGTTAGTTCTTGAAGTTGAACAGTCAGTTCTTGAAGTTGATGTGTTGGAAGCAGGAAAAATGGGCAAACGTAAGCATCTGAGTGACTTTGACAAGGGCCGACTTGATGGTTAGATGACTGGGTCAGAGCATCTCCAAAACAGCAGGCCTTGTGGGGTGTTCCAAATATGCAGTGGTTAGTACCTACCAAAAGTGGTCCAAATAAGGACAACTGGTGACAGGTTCATGGGTGCCCAAGGCTCTTTGATGTGCATGGTGATTGAAGGATAGCCCATCATGTCTGGTCTTGACAGAAGAGCTACTGCAGCACAAATTGCTGAAAAAGTTAATGCTGGCTATGGCAGAAAGGTATCAGAACACACAGTGCATCGCAGCTATAATAAAAAAATCTTCAAGTATTAGATAAGACTCTACAGCTGGGGCTGCATAGCCACAGACCAGTCAGAGTGGCCATGCTGAGTGGCCACCAGAGTGGCCATGCTTTCCACTGATGAAAGTGCCTACAAAGGACATGTGAGCATCAGAGCTAAACCATGGAGCAATGGAAGAAGGTGGCCTGGTCGGATGAATCACATTTTTTTTACATGATGTGGATGATCAGTTGCGTGTGTATCGCTTACATGGGGACGAGATCGCACCAGGATGCGCTTTGGGAAGAAGACAAGCTGGTGGAGGAAGTGTGATGCTCTGGGAAATGTTCTGCTGGGGAAATCTTGGGTCCTGGCATTTATGTGGATGTTACTTGGACACGTACCATCTACTTAAACATCGTTGTAGACCAAGTACACCCCTTCGTGGCAACGGTATTCCAGTATATGACAAAGAGTTCAAGGTGTTGACTTGGCCTCCAAATTCTGATCCATGGAGGCCCCACCTCGCAACTTACAGGACTTAAAGGATCTGCTTTAAACCAAACGTCTTGGTGCGAGATACCACAGCACACCTTCAGAGGTCTTGTGGAGTCCATGCCTCGATGAGTCAGAGCTGTTTTTGTGGCACGATTGGACCTACACAATATTAGGTAGGTGGTTTAAATGTTATGGCTGTTGTTATGGCTAGTGTATTTATTGCTCTATATTTTAGCTGGCATGTTAACACATTATTTGATGATGGGAGAACAACATGCAGATATTATAAAGTAAAATACACAATAAAAATTCACACATCGGAAGTGACCAGAGATGATAGTTTTGTTGTCTGAATTGTAACTTAGGATAACTAGATAGAATTAATGGTCTAGTTCATGTTTATAGTGTCAGAGAAGCCAAAATAGTTTGTCAGTACACCATTGGTATAACTATTTAAGAATGCTACTTACAACCCAGTACAACCCCCGGAATAACATTTGTCCCCACAAGTAGATTGTAATTGTATTTTTCTACTTTGAAGCTCATAACTGTTTGCCTGTTGAGTACCACAAAACCAACTTATTTTGAGGAAATTACGAATTCACGCATGTAACTTTTGTATACCTAACTCTGTAATACAGTCAAACACAAATGTGCTAATTATACAGAAAATTTTCTTAATTAAAAAAGGTTTGGGGTGAAGAGACTCCTTTGCTTACTGCCTGTGATCTAACATTAATAAACTATTATTTGTGAAAATAAGTGAAATGAGATAATCCTCCATCTTTCCTATGTTTCACTTACTGTCTTCATATCTCTCTGAAAATCTAAGGTTGAGAAAGCTAGGAGGGAATCCATTTCTACAGCAGCTGAACAGAGCAGGTCTCTGATTCTATATCAGACAGGGCTCATTAAATTCAATTCTCAGTGCGACCTCAGTTTCTCCTTTAGGCCACCTGTCCATACACGTCTTATACACTGACTCAGGAATGGGAGGCAATAAAGTTTCAGTCTGAAGTGAAATAAAATATAGCCTTTAACAGTAGGGAAGAGATGTGTGTGACCAGGTCATATGCCACCTTTCCCTTTTGGGTTACATTTCTGTGCTTAGATGACTGAGCAAATAAAATGCTGAGTTTCTACCTAATCATCATGTATCTTGAGCAAAAGGAGATAATGAAAATTGAGACAATACTAGGAATATATGCAAATACTTATCATATGTGCTTTATCCTTTCCCACTGCAGGTTTGGTTTACTGACATATACATCAAACCTCACATTTAATAGAGTTTAACTGAAATATAGAGTTTAACTGAAAAAAAGTCTTCCTTTATTTCTGCTGGAATACTTGTTGGCTTGTTAGCTTTAATTCTTTTTACTCATGCTGAACCAGGTGTGCTAAAAAAAAAAACAACAAAAAAACAAACCAAAAGCACACCACATAAAATAACACGTGGAAAGGGTCCAAGAATTATTATTATTATTTTTTTAAACCATAAATGAAGAATAGATTTCTTGTGTTACTTGTGTGGTAATGCTAGTGTAAGTGTGGTTTGCTTGATGACGGTGCTCATTTTGCATAAGGAACAGAAACACTGTGCATTTTGGCTGTGGGGACCAAGTCCAGGCAGTGACGTCCTTGGCAGAGGCTGATGGCAAATTACACATAGGGGGAACATTAAATGGAGCGAGGGAAGGACTGATGTTAACAAGAGGTCAGCCTAGTGCACTACGTGTGGGACGACAAAGGACTGATGAGAGAGTGGGGCAAAAGAGTGAAGGAAAAACTGAAGAGAAGGGAGCACACATCTGCTCACCTGCTTTTCATTCAATGCGATTTGATTAGGGCATGGGAAATTTACACAAGTACACAATTTTAAAAGTACACAAAAGAGAGCCAGGAAACACATTTTGGGCTGTATTCAGTATCAGTGATTTAAGTCCAAAAGTTATGTAAATATTTACACAGGGAAAGTTATGGTTAAGTTGATTTGGGCACATTATTCATATTAGTAAAAACACCTGCATGTGGTTCCCACCTCTGAAGTTGGCAGATTTTTCCTGAGTAAAAGTGCCCAAGATTGTTTTCAAAAGCATCTTAGACCACCACATTTAAAAACAAGATATTGAATGAAAAACATCAGGAGACGCAGACAAAAGAAGCACATAGCGGTCTTTTTTTTTGCTGTCAAATGTGATATAAATACAAGCAACAATTAAAAATTAACTAATTAAAGAAATTCAACAATAGAAAAGAGTAATACTATCTAAAAATTCTCATCAGACATTAATGTAGTATACTGTCAGTACATTACTGTATGAATAGGTCTGGTTATAATTGTCACATTAATCACTGCAAATTTGGTTAAATTAAACAATATAATGTCAACCTTCATTTTTAGGGGTGTTTTAGGGGTAGGTAGGCATAGTTGTTTTGGGAAAACAAACAGCATATGGAATACACATTAGGGCTGATAAAGATCAGCGGCCCATTATGTAAGGCCCACAACAATCGCCTGTGCTAGAGCAGAGCAAAGATGAGGCTAATGTGCCCATTAGCAGGGACAAAAAGCATGAAACAGTCTGAATGTGAAGAGTAAGAAAGATCCAGTAGGACACGAAAACCAGAAAGTTTTCTATACTTATGAATTTAAACATGCATAATGAAAAGCATTTAATGAATATTCTAAATATTTTTTTTGGTTCCCAACTCTAACTAGCAACGATATCAGTTGAACAGTCTCACTCAATCTGCAGTTCCGACCAATATTCTGAACACCTTTATCCACTAATTAGCATTTTGCACTTCAGAAACACTGCCTTCTGTCTACCTCCATCATGAAACTCACTTTTTTCTCCCACTTCCTCCAGCCTGTATCCACAGCCTGTTTCCGCTCATCTCTCCTGCTCAGCCTGGCGCCACCCACCCGCGCTCTCTTATCCCCTCCCTGTCCTCCCAACTTCCAGAACACAATGTTCCCTAGCTTGTTTGGGGAAACGGTAGAAATAAATAAATTATTACGGACAACTGCAGGTTCAAGCCGGGGGAAAACAAACAAGAAGGCCGGCTGAGGTGACGGCTCTATAGTCCCACTGTTCTACAATACATGCGTCAGGCTCACACACTGCAGTGTGGACGTAAACGTTAAACCCACAATTAAACACAGGAGCACGGGAGTCCACTGATGAGCATCTTGTTCAAAATAGAAGAGGAACAGGGTCTCTATTTCACAGTGTGCGAGCTTATAAAGAGGGAGGATACTATTACAAAAGACGTATTTAGGATTGACACAACAGACACCTTTCTTCATTGAGACCAGTGTAATGTAAAAAATATATATAAAAGGGTCAAATACTCTTATCATAATACGGGCATATACAATATATCTACAGGATGTCCCATAGGCTCAGAACTTGCTAAATATGTTCTCTTTGATTTTGATTTCCTATGAGTAGAGGTATCTGAATTCTGTAGAAATATATACATTATGATGCTGGACTTATAAGGCACCCATTATTTTGGATATACTATACATGCAGATGTACTGTATTATATACTACATTTCTAAATCCCCTTGGCTCTGACAAAAGCATAATTAAAGGCTGATTACAATCAAGATCATGTAATATACTGTTAGCAATCAACTAAATATAACAAGAAAAGAACTTGCAACACAGTCGTTGCACTTATGAAGCAAACACAATGTGAGTTTGTATCTCCCCCTAGTGGTGTATTATTGTCAATACCTTATAGACTAAACACTAAATAACAGAAACTGAATGTACTGTAAAATTTTGTGACTGAGTAAATGTTGATGCGTACCTTGGTCTGGAAGCAGCAGAAAAGCTGGGTCAGGTAAGGATGTTTTCTGGCTAGAGCCAGGATGCGTTTCTCTGTAAGAGTGCAATCCACATCGTCATCCTGCAGGATCACGTCTTTCTTCAGCACCTTCACTGCATAGACCTCGTCTGTGCCTCTGAGCTCAGCCAGCATCACCTGTACAAATACACACAAATGATGTTAATATGAAAAAGTGTGCTACAAAAGTGTGCTTTTTTGCACTACTTTACTCAGAAAGAGGAAACATAGGCTTTGAGTTACATTCAGGTAGGAACGTAAGATGTGTAGGACTTTTCTAACACCTAATTTGCATTGATATACAGTTCTGATCAACCTTACTATACATTTAATCTGTATCACTGAACATTTAACCAATTTTAATCATCAGAATATTTTCCCTTTTTTTTTTTACCAGTCATGTTTTGAGTCTCGTCCTGCCAGAGGACTCACACCTAGTTTTATAGAACATTTTGTTCTATAATGCCTCTGATTTCATGATTACCTCAATACATTCAGGGCCTTGAGATCCACAGGAGGTAAATCAGTCCAATAAAATTATGCAACCTCTCCCACTTTTATTATTTAACCCTAGGAAAGGTGTTCTTTCTCTTACGGGCTTTATTTTGCCACCAATAAACCAAATGTTGTTCTGCAGAGCTCTGTTTTGATTTCATCTGTCCATAGAACATTTTCCCTTAAGGACTGTGGTTTTTCTAGGTAGATTTTTGAATAGATCAGATCATGTTTGTCCCATAAAGCTCTTCTCAGCATAGTGTGTCACGTTTAATGGGTTGAAATTTGGAAACTTATTTGGTCGATTTTCCTCTTTCCACCATGCCTTGAAAGGTTCTTGACCATCTCATGAGCTGTAAAGCTCTTCATAACTTTGTGAACTATAGAAAAATATGTTAAGGTCTCTAGAGATTTGTAATTTGTGAAAATGGAATAGGGAATAAGATTGATCTTTTTAGGAATTAAAGATATCATCCATGCCATGTGTGCTCCAGTAACGTCCCATATTTTTTCTACATATTTTCTTTTTTTTTATTATTAATATTATTATCAGTGTTTGATCTTGTGATGCTCTGTAACCAACAAATGCTTTTTATAGATTAAAACAGTTTTAATACCTATGGTTTTTTCCCAGAAGTTGCACTCTATACGGCCAATCAATTGTGGACACTTGACTATCCCAGCCATATGTGAGCCTTCCTCAAACTGTTGCCATAAGGTTGCAGAAAAGCACAAAATTGTATAGGATGTCCTTGTATGCTGTGCCATTACAATTTTCCTTCACTAGAACTAAGGGGCCCAAACCTGTTCCAGCATGACAATGCCCCTGCACACGAAGCGAGGTCTATGAAGACATGGTTTGCCAATTTTGGTGTGGAAGAAAAGTTTCAGCAAAAGCTGGGAGATGAGAGACACCAGCTAAATGATAGATGCTTATTAACTTCCTTACAATTCTGACAAGACAGAAGTACTTATATTAGGACGACATGCAATAGAACTACGTGTTCTCTTTACATAGCACCTCTGGATGGCCTTTCTGTTTCGTCATGTGCAGCAGTAAAAGACCTCTAGTCTTTCATTTGAAGCTCATGTAGATAATATTACTAGGATAGCCTTCTTTCATCTCAGGCGCAGGCAATAAACGGAGTCGACAAAGGCAGAAAACACGGTCAAGTACACGGTGAAGCAATATACGAAAGCAGGCTTGGTAACGCTAAGGAATGAGTCGAATAGACGTATACTTCGCATTGGTGAAATGCGGTAGAGGGGAATTTATATTGGCAGGAGCTGTGTGGGATGATTGGAGACAGGTGCGTGCACTCAGAACTCAGGGGAGGGAGAGCGCAGGCGCGGCGGCGGTGATTCACAGGAAGTGGAGTTCGAGGTAAGTGACTGTTCCTTGTTGGTAAATTGAAAGCCAGATAATTTGATAACTAACCCTGTAGATAACAATATAACTATATCAGATCAGTGATTAGAATGTTTTACCCCACTTTGAGAGACTTTACTCATTTCTTCCTTAAAATGATCAACTTGTAAACTACATCCCTTACCTATATGTTTCTTCAAACAGATAATACCAGAAGTAATCAAACGTCTTCTAAAAATAAGCAATTATTCCCTTAGCAATAACTATGTATTTAAATCTTTTATCCTAGCAGTTATTAAAAAACCTGACCTCAATCCCATCATCTGTTGAACTATACAGTGGGGGGAAAAAAGTATTTGATCCCCTGCTGATTTTGTACGTTTGCCCACTGGCAAAGAAATTATCAGTCTATAATTTTAATGGTAGGTTTATTTGAACAGTGAGAGACAGAATAACAATAAAAAATCCAGAAAAACACACGTAAAAAATTTTATAAATTGATTTGCATTTTAATGAGGGAAATAAGTATTTGACCCCCTCTCAATAAAAAAGATTTTTAGCTCCCAGGTGTCTTTTATACAGGTAATGAGCTGAGATTAGGAGCACACTCTTAAAGGGAGTGCTCGTAATCTCAGCTTGTTACTGTATAAAAGACACCTGTCCACAGAAGAAATCAATCAATCAGATTCCAAACTCTCCACCATGGCCAAGACCAAAGAGCTCTCCAAGGATGTCAGGGACAAGATTGTAAACCTACACAAGTCTGGAATGGGCTACAAGACCATTACCAAGCAGCTTGGTGAGAAGGTGACAACAGTTGGTGCGATTATTCGCAAATGGAAGAAACATAAAAGAACTGTCAATCTCCCTCGGCCTGGGGCTCCATGCAAGATCTCCCCTCGTGGAGTTGCAATGATCATGAGAACAGTGAGGAATCAGCCCAGAACTACTCGGGAGGATCTTGTCAATGATCTCAAGGCAGCTGGGATCATAGTCACCAAGAAAACAATTGGCAACACACTACGCAGTGAAGGACTGAAATCCTGCAGCGCCCCTGTCAAGAAAGCACATATACATGCCCGTCTGAAGTTTGCCAATGAACATCTGAATGATGCAGAGGACAACTGGGTGAAAGTGTTGTGTTCAGATAAGACCAAATTGGAGCTTTTGGCATCAACTCAACTCGCCGTGTTTGGAGGAAGAGGAATGTTGCCTATGACCCCAAGTACACCATCTGCACCGTCAAACATGGAGGTGGAAACATTATGCTTTGGGGTTGTTTTTCTGCTAAGGGGACAGGACAACTGCACTGCATCAAAGGGACGATGGACGGGGCCATGTACCGTCAAATCTTGGGTGAGAACCTCCTTCCCTCAGCCAGGACATTGAAAATATCAAGTAATTACCAAGCACTAAGGCATGTTTTGCAGAGGGGGTCAAATACTTATTTCCCTCATTAAAATGCAAATCAATTTATAACATTTTTGACATGCGTTTTTCAGTATTTTTTTGTTGTTTTTCTGTCTCTCACTGTTCCAATAAACCTACATTTAAAATTATAGACTGATCAAATACTTCCCCCCCTGACTGTAAGCCAATATCAAACCTCCCATTTATCTCCATGATCCTAGACTGAGCACATCAGTTTGATCATACCTACATAGGAATAATAATAATAATAATAATTATCAATTTGATTGAAAGGTGATTGATGATCTGTGTTCCTTTCCATTACAATGTTACTAGAATTATTTTTCTTACTGTGTATTGCTATTATTATTGCAAGTAAGCCTTCTTAAATTTGCATGATTCGAGAATTTGTAGCACTGATGAACACTAGAAATTTGCTCTAAACCTGCTGGATCACTAACCCTGATGGATTTTTCCTACAACTAACTGGCACTTGCTTTTTGGTCATGTTTTAGCACTTGTAAGGCTGTCAGCTTGTCTACAGGCTATATGTCTGGATTGGATTTTGTCCCAATTGCTTAAGCACTATATTAGCATTTTGATATAAAATGCAGAAGCTGCAAACTAAACACTCAACACTCTTTCTAAAAATCAAAAGAAAACATCTAGTAAACAGATGTCCTAGTAACAGACAGGCGGGTTTTCGGGTGCTTCACCTTGCCAAAGCTGCCCTTGCCAAGCACTTTGATGAAGTTGAAGTCCACCAGGCTCATTCTTTTAGACTGCAGTGTCTTCACTTCCCCATTCTCTCGGCCCTCCTTCTCCGAGTGGCCCTCATGCGAGGATGAAGCTGGCTTTGCTTTCAGCTCCTCCCCGCGGTGATCAAAAGACAGTGCTTTCCTGATGTTCTCCAGATCCTTTATGTCTGTATGCAGAGATGAGCACTTCTCAAACACAATAAGGCTATACAGCTCTATACATTATTTTAAACATTTCATGTCAACATGAGCTAATGCAGTTATTATTGGCATGCAGCTTCTTCTTTTTTTTACTTATTTTATTTTTTTTTATCAAAATATCATTACCTTTTAAAAAGCTTTTATACTAGGTGAAATATTAAGCACAGTTTTTACAAAGGTTTGGATTCATGGACTCGGTCAAAGCTGACAGATGGCGAGTGTGTGCATACCTTGGTCACAAGGTGAAGTTGGAGCCGATTTGGAGCGATCCTCCTCTGTTTGTGGAGATATTGGCAGAGGCTGTGGGTCTGCACCTTGACTAATCTGTATGGCACATAGTACGATCAGCATTAATGTGAGTGAAAGATGTGATATTGGACGATGCCCCCCCCCCCCACACACACACCCATCACTGTTTCTAAATTACAGTTATGAATAAAACACTTTATTCTGATTATGTTGGGAATACAATTACTTTTGCAAGGTTCTTATTAAGCTAATATTATTTATATTATCTTGACTGTACCACAACAACAATAAAAGGAAAAGGAGCAATATGAACTGCACTTTGAGTAATGAACGCAGTTTCACTGCAGTGGCAGAGCAAAGCAGCATAACACAGGACACAGCAGAGCACAGCTAATAGCTGAGCAACTGCTACACAAGAAAATGACAAATGAGTGATAAATAAAATCTGTCCTGCACAAAATTAAAAAAAATTACACCATAACTTTATAAAGGTAAATTCATGGTGCAGTAGGAGTTGTCATATTTTCAGGGACATATTTTCATATTTTCAGTGCTATTTTCTTATTCCTGCCTCTCATAGTATAAGAGAATATTCAGTGTGTTTGATTAATGATTAACCTCAGGTTAATGATTAACTTCTTAAACACCCAGAACAGATATCCTGATGGTTTCAGTGTAGTTACTAAATAATTCATAATAATTACTGAATGATATACTCTACATCTTTTAAAGTATTTAAATATTATGGTATATTTGTGTGTTATGTTCTACTGATTGATTTTTTTTTAATCTTTTTGAACTTCCCACTTCTTACTTAACCTTTAAACTGTGTTTTATGCATTTAAATTATTAAATAGGTACTAAATAAAGACGATGATGATGATGATTATTAGTAGTAGTAGCAGTAGTAATATAGTAGCAGTATAGTAGCAGTATAGTAGTAATAGTAGTAATAGTAGCAACAGTATAGTAGTAGCAGTAGTAGTATAGTAGTAGTAGAAGTGGTATATTAGTAGAAGTGGTATAGTAGTAGAAGTATAGTAGTAGTATAGTAGTAGAAGTGGTATAGTAGTAGAAGTAGTAGTAGTAGTAGTAGTAGAAGTATAGTATTAGTAGCAGTATAGTAGTAGTAGTAGTAGTAGTAGTAGTAGCAGTATAATATTAGTAGTAGTAGAAGTGGTATAGTAGTAGAAGTAGTAGTAGTAGTAGTAGAAGTGGTATAGTAGTAGTAGTAGTAGTAGTAGTATAGAAGTAGTATAGTAGTAGTGGTATAGTAGTAGTGGTATAGTAGTAGTAGTAGTATAGTAGTAGTAGTATAGTAGTAGAAGTAGTATAGTAGTAGAAGTGGTATAGTAGTAGTAGTAGAAGTATAGTAGTAGTAGTGGTAGAGGTGGTATGGTAGTAGAAGTGGTATAGTAGCAGAAGTAGTAGGATAGCAGTAGAAGTGGTATAGTAGTAGTAGTAGAAGTGGTATAGTAGTAGTATAATAGTAGTAGTAGTAGTAGAATAGTAGTAGAAGTGGTATAGTAGTTGTATAATAGTAGTAGTAGTAGTAGAATAGTTGTAGAAGTGGTATAGTAGTAGAAGTATAGTAGTAGTAGCAGTAGAAGTGGTGTAGTAGTAGTATAATAGTAGTAGTAGTAGTAGAATAGTAGTAGAATTGGTATAGTAGTAGTATAGTAGTAGTAGTAGTAGTAGAATAGTAGTAGAAGTGGTATAGTAGTAGTATAATAGTAGTAGTAGTAGTAGAATAGTTGTAGAAGTGGTATAGTAGTAGTATAGTAGTAGAAGTATAGTAGTAGTAGCAGTAGAAGTGGTATAGTAGTAGTATAATAGTAGTAGTAGTAGTAGTAGAATAGTAGTAGAAGTGGTATAGTAGTAGTATAGTAGTAGAAGTATAGTACTAGTATTAGTAGAAGTAGTAGTAGTATAGTAGTAGTAGCAGCAGTAGTAGTAATATAGTAATAGTAGTATCTAATAAGTGCACAGAGCCAAGATTTTAAGTGGTTTAAGAGGTTAAATTTTGACTGCAGTTAAATACTGTAATTTCCTCATCATGCCCATTTCGAGAGCAGAATTCCCTCTAATCCTCCTCTTGCCTTTTTCCTCCTCTGTACACTGCTGGAGATTTTATCAGGCGTCACGCCAAGGTCAGACAGCACTTTAGCAATGCCCCGTGCATTGACGCCGCAGTTTGGGGCTACATTGCTTTCACAGCGTCTGTGTACATTCATCTTACACACTGCAGAGAGAGAGAGAGAGAGAGAGAGAGAGATTGACAAAAAGGTATATACTGTTTTACAGTATCTGACACAGTTTTGCCAAATTATATTTCTCAAACAAGAATATGAATGTTGAATATGAATGAATTCATGAATTTATATAATGATCAAAAGGCATATAACACTGAACTACAGCCATTACACTCTAACCTCGGTACACTCTACACCCCATGGAAAAATATAAATATAAATACGGAGAACCGTACTAATTCCATCAGGCGGTAACTGTTAAAAAATAAAAACAACCCTATTATAAATTTACATGTTACCATTTCATATGGCAACCTAATAACTTCAAAAAATTAAGTAAAACATTATGAAATTGATATTCATATAGACATATTTCAGCTAAATAATTAAAAAAGTCTTGATTATTTATTAGTGTGTATGTTTGCAGAACCTCCTGCAGAGCTTTAGCATTTCAATCACATTGTCACAACCTGAGCTGATGAGGAATGTGAACACTTTTGAACAAATTATATGGTTTCGTTTTTCATACAAATGAAATAGCTAGCAAAGCTAGAATCATTAACATCGCCCCAAATCCCAACCTTATTATTATTATTATTATCATTATTATAATTATTATTGTTGTTGTTGTTACAATTTTGAACGTGTGAGGCTGCGTTGGTTGTTGGCTCACCTTTGCACTGCAGTCCTTGCCTCATTAGACCCCACAGTAACGAGCCGCAGTGGTCACAAAATGTGGGCACTTTGTAGTTGTGAATGCTGAATTTGTGGGGCATGTTCACACTGAAGCGCTGAGAGCCCACCTGCAGGGGGAGACCAAGCACACACCACCACCGTGAATCAGACGGGAAAAACTCTTACTCATAACTACACTGACTCTTATCTAAATGCTTTTACATGTCTCTTACAGTATGTTTGTAAATTTGCCATACACTCGTGCCCAAAAGTTTGCATACCCCTTGCAGAATCTGCTCAACCTTAACACTGTTAACAAAATAAGAGGGATCATCAAAATCTCATATTGGTATTTATTTACTGCTGTCCTGAATAATCTATTTCACATAACAGATGTTTACATATAGTCCACAAGACACAATTTACACTAATTTACACAAATGAACCAATTCAATAGTTTACATTTGCTTGATTCTTAAATACTGTTACCTCATGCTTTGTGATTGTTGTTCATGAGTCCTTTGTTAGTCCTGAGAAGTTAAACTGCCCACTGTTCTTCCGAAAAATCCTCCAGGTCCTGCACATTCTTTACTTTTCCAGCATCTTCTACATATTTGACCCCTTTATATGATTTTGAGATCCATCTTGTCACACTGAGGACAACTGAGTGACTCGTACACAACTATTACATAAGGTGTAAACATTCACTGATGCTCACGAAGGCAACACGATACAATAAGAGCCAGGAGGATGTAAACTTTTGAACAGGATGATCAGTGTTAATTGTTAATATTTCGTCTTCTGGGAGACATGTAACCATCTTATTTAGCGTCTGGAAGTCAGTACTAAATGAAAAAAAGATCTTTAAACAAAATAATAACAATTTACACTGATCATCCTGTTCAAAAGTTTACACCCCTTGGCTCTTAATCTTTCGTGTTGCCTTCTTGAGCCTCAGTGAATGTTTGCACCTTATGTAATAGTTGAGTACGAGTCCTCAACATCATATAGCCGCTGTTGGAAAGGGATCAAGTATGCAGAATATACTAGAAAAGCAAAGAATGTGCAGGACCTTGAAGATTTTTCTGAAGAACTACTCAGGACTAACAAAGGACTCATGAACATCTATCACAACACATAAAAAAAAGTCGTGGATCATCCAGGTAACGACACACAGTATTAAGAATCAAGCGTATGTAAACTTTTGAACGGGGTAATTTTAAAAAATAATATTTTAGCTATTAACTTGTCTTGTGGACTATATGTAAATATCTGTTATGTGAAATAGATTATTCAGGACAGCACTAAATAAAATACAACATGGGATTTTGATGACAGGATTAAGATTTAGCAGATTCTGCAAGGGGTATGCATACATTTGGGCACGACTGTATATCCAACATTATTTCAATATTTTAGCATTTAACATCTATATTAAGGTTTCAAATAGCTTGCTACTGTTTCTTACCGCCTCAGCAGTGTCCTCCTGTTTCTTGAGTCCTGCACACTTGGTAATGATAAGTTCATGACACCGTTTGTGGACCACACATGTGCACACTACCCAGAACAAAATAGAGAGAACACAGCCAGCTCACTTTAGACACAGACTTTTTGTTTATTTTTAATCCAGTGGGTTATGGAAATAAATGGGTAGAGAATATAGGGTTTTACCTTGACACTGGTACCCCTGCTTTCCAAGAACACCCCTGTGTGCAAAGAAAGCGAAAAAATGCTGTCAGTATATATGCAGTGCAGTGCAAAAGTCACATGCAAAAAAATGCTGGTACAGTTTTTACGGTGCATCTTGGAGAATCTGCTACGTTTTTCTGGAAACGTTCACAATTTCAATTTTAAAAAATAATAATAAATTGCGTGCAAAACCCAGCAGCATTAATTATGTTTATTTCTCTGAAAAGTGGTCTTTTATGTAATATGTTGTTTTCTTCAGTGACATTACTGACAAATTATTTGTTGGAATATTAATAATACCAATAATGCAGCGCTCAAAGAATATCTATAACAACATTTGTACAAAATAAAATGGGTGCCTAAATGAATTTCTTTTGTAAACAAAAGTAGGTACACACAATTAAAGTCTCACATCATACACACTCACATTTACTCACTGTGGCATTAGATAACCCACAACCTTGCCATTCGCTAGCATAGACTCTTAGCTACCACAATAGCTGCGTTACTTCTACATACGAGATTTTACAGCCATCTCTATGTACAATAAATATTTACTCCTTATTTCATGTTTGTGTGGTGTTGTATGGGTGTGTATTGTATAAGTGTATGTGTATGAATAGTGCATATTATCTCCAGTAAAACCCCTCAATTCTGGGAGCTTTATTTTCTTAAACACTGATCTCAGTTATGATTTACATTAAGGTTCCCTTAACTGGCATTATTTAACACCTTATTAAACATGAACAAACCATGACCTTTAGCATTTATAAACCATAAACAATGTTAACAAAGTAAATAACACTTGATTATTTGAATAATAAACAACATAAGCCAAATAATTAATATGTACATTAAACAATTTTCATACCATCAATTAATGAAATGTAATCCTACAATGTCCAGTATATACAGTAAATAAAAAATTAAAATTGTCATATTTAATCTGTTTATTGCATCTTTTGGATGCTCAAAGTTTTTATTTATTTTTATATACAATACACATATATCACATAACATATTACATAAGTATTTTACTTATATAAGAGTGACGTTGGAAAGGTACTATAAGTATTGCATTTCTATAACTATTTTTGTTTAGTTCTTTTGCATTTCAAGAGTTAAGACCGATTGCAGCAAGCGGAAACCTGGCATGCTGTCTGTTAAAACAATGAGAATCCTTTATCCATCCATCCATCCATCTTCAACCGCTTACTCCTTTATCATTCTTTTTTATTTTTTACAAGTAAAAATGTAAAAAATGCAGTGATTCCAGGTTTATTATAATACCAATGTCATTATAATATACTGTGTTTGATGTTGGGCAACTTAAATTAAACACTAATCATGAAATCATGTAGGTCATGTAGTTTGAGGTCAGAGCTTAGTGACGTGAAGCAGAGGGTTTATTTCACAGGCTTCCATCCATCCATCTTCAACCGCTTACTCCTTTTCAGGGTCACGGGAACCTGGAGCCTATCCCAGGAGGCATCGGGCACAAGGCGGGGTACACCCTGGACAGGGTGCCAGTCCATCACAGGGCACAATCACATACACACTCACACACTACGGACACTTTAGACACGCCAATCAACCTACCATGCATGTCTTTGGACTGGGCTTCTCTCAGATAAATAAAAAGTACAGCAATAATAATAATAATAATAATAATAATAATAATAATAATAATAATAATAATAATAATAATGTCCCTCAATAACAAATAAAGAAATAATGAAATAAGAGAAGCTACCATTGATTCTGAGATCCTTTACTATGGCCTGAGCGGGTTCTAATAATGCTGGAATTCCATGATGCTGGAATTCTAGAAGTTCTGCTCTTTAAAAAACAGCCCTGTGTGAACCAATCATCACCAATTTCTATGAAGAAAATTACAGCTCGGACAATCAGATACGAGTTCTGAGAAAGAGATGAGTGAAGACATGACACTGTGGGGTGTGCTGAATGAGATGCGGTTGAAGGAGGAGCTGTGCGACATAGTCATCAGAGTGGACGAGGTGGAATTCAAGGCCCACAAGATCATCCTATGTGCACACAGCCCGTATTTCAGGTAAAAGGAAGGAAACCACAAACACATATATTCTTAAAAGTGTTAGCTAATGGGCAAAATTATATAGTAGATGAGTGAAGGATGAAATGATGAAATGATGTGTCTAAAAAGAGAAAATTGTGTAATAAAAAAATATATATATAATGCAGTAGCTAATAAGTAGAGTAAAATAAAACCAGTTCATAACTAGACAGGAAATTCACTAAATCTTTCACATCATCACCATAGCAACTCATGATGCACTGAGATTACAATAATTGTAAATACACAGATCCTCTTTAGTTGGTCGCTAATACCATCAACGACACCATTGTACATCATCTCCACGTGTTTGTACTGTACCTGAGCGAACACACTTGATCGGCTACACTGATTGACAGGCCGAAGACACGCCCTCCATTTGAACTCTCTCAAACTACAGCTTTCACATCATCATCATCATCATCATCAGGATTCCAATTCGTGATTTATAGACTATAGAGCAAACTGTTGTTCCTAAAATGTTTCCTTGTCCTGATATTCCAGTGACCTGTTCAGGAGATGGAGCAGCTCGGATCAGATGGTGTGCACCATCATGAATGTATCTCCAGACATCATGGAGCTTATAATCCACTACATCTACACCCAGGACATTCGAGTCACCATTGATAACGTGCAGGCTCTGTTGGTTATGGCCAACTACCTGCTCATGCGAGACCTTGTTCACGTCTGCAATGACTTCCTGAAAGCACATCTCAGCCCGGAAAACTGCTTAGGGATTTGGCAGTATGCTGACACTCACTCTTTCTGCGAGCTGCAGGATCGGGCCTACGCCTACGCATTGCATCACTTCGAGGACGTCGTTCGGTCACCGTTCAGTAATTTCCTGGAGCTGAACGTGCAGCAGCTCAGCGGCATCCTGGAGAGGGATGAGTTGAATGTCAAACAGGAGAAAACGGCGTTCCGAGCTATAATTAAGTGGATCGAGCATGAACCCGACATCCGAATACGGCACATTGGGAACCTACTGCTGAAGGTGAGCTCCAGTACACTAACTTGGAAGATCCTGACCGTTCCTCTAATTACTCTGTGATAGGTCTGAGTTTGGTTAAGCCGGGTTTACGCACATCGTAAAAAAGATTCTTTGTTCATGAGCCAAGATTAGAAAGCATAATGTGAGCGATTTAGTGCTGTTGTGCTGATTTAGCATTTTTGCTCTATTTCACTTTCTGTGCTGTGTGATCAGGTGCGACTGGCTCTGATAAATCAGGAATACTTCCTGGAGAATATCAAGACACACCCGCTGGTCAGCAGCTCCATGGAGTGTCAGCCCATCATCACCAGCACCATGAAGACCATGTTCTACATTAACAAAGTTGGACACAACACCGGATGCCCGGATCCGCTTGCCCGCCCACGGATCCCGTATTCCATCTTGTTCGCCATCAGCGGCTTCAGCGGCACGTCTACTACAAACGTTGTAGAAACCTACAACTCCAGGATGGACAGCTGGATGTGCATCTCCAGCAGAGAAGAAAGAGGTCGAGCCTTTCATGGCACAGTGTACCTGGACGGTTTTGTGTACGTCGTCGGTGGCATCAACATAATGGAGTGCTTCAACACGGCGAGCAAGTTCAATCCCCTGGACAGAACCTGGAACGAGGTGGCGCCCATGATCTTTGGCCGCTGCTTTGTGAGCGTGGTCATGCTGGATGGATACATCTACGCGATGGGAGGCTTTGATGGCGAAGAGTGGCTTGACACAGCTGAACGTTATCAGGCAAGCACCAACCAGTGGAGCCTCATCCCATCCATGCACGAGGTACGAAGTGACGCCAGTGCGACGACCTTACTGGGTAAGGTAAGAGTGAAATGTGCACACTTTCAAGGATCTTTACAACCGAGTTATACTTTTACAGACACACATCTCCGCCAACCAATTAGTGTTCACCTAACGGCCAGTTAACACACATCGCTGTAGATAAACATGACCTGCAGTTAGCTTCATGGTGGACTTGACTGAATCAGTGGGTACAACACAAGGTACAAGTCAGTCCTTAGTATCTTCTAGACCAGTCAAGTTCTCAGAGTTGCTCCAAACACAACTGCACCAATTAAATAAATAAATAAACATTATTTAAAATGTTACAGTCCCTGAGGGAACTTTCTTGTTTTTGGGTTCCTTTAGATCTACATCTGTGGAGGATACAACGGAAACAACTGCCTTTTCACGGCTGAGTGTTTCGACCCTTGTTACGATCAGTGGACACAAATCGAACCGATGCGTATCCAAAGAAGTGGCGTGAGCGTCATCGCTCTTAACAATCAAGTTTTTGCAGTAAGAATTTACAGCAATGAGAGTCAGTGAAGTTTCTGTAATCGCTCTGTAAAGGATGGGAAGGAGGCGTGTTTCTATTAGTATAGTTTGTGTTCCTTTCTTAATTTATATCCATCGAGATAAGATGTATGGTTTTACAGATCGGGGGTTTTGATGGAGTCCACCATCTGCAGAGCGTCGAAGCCTACAACCCTCATACCAACTCCTGGAGAATGCTTCCCTCCATGTTTTACAAACGAAGTAACTTTGGCGTCGAGGTAACGCATCAAACAACACCTGACTAACTAATTTATTGTTTCTTTTGCAGAGGCCGGACTCGTCAGACCTCCTAACTCCAAGCACTGGAATGAAGTAATGAAATTAGTCGTGTACCTCTACACCATGCCTTCTTCTTCTTCTTCCAGGTGATGGACGGCCGCTTGTACGTGGTTGGTGGCTTCACCAGCGAAGGCACCACATCCAACTGCGAGTACTACGATGAAGAGAGCGATGACTGGTACGATACGTATAGTGTCAGGTCCAGAAATCTGCCGTTCTGGAGTTAAGATATATATTTAAACTAGGATATCAAAGTTTCCTTGAAATCCTAAACTCATGGTATTATGTGAGGTAGAAAACATGGCATGGCGTGCTGTTATTTAAAAAATAATCGAAAACATGGTGGTGTCCACCCCAAGGTAGACTATTTTACTATAAACATCACATCCTGATGCGTTTATTCTTCATAAATTTGAACTTATTAATGAAACCGCAAAGCATAAACTCCTCTGTCCATACTGTTACAAAGCACCGACACAAAAAGACTTTCTTTTTAATGTTTATGTGGCATGTATAAAAAAGCCTTTATAATAGAAGTGATAACGTATTAGAACGAGAGCGTACTGTCAGAGCTGCTGTTATAGAGAACTAATCAACACCTTCTGACCCAATCATGATCCAGAACTCAGCAGCGTCGTGGTTGAATTGTCATTCATGTCATTATTCTGTGTATTAAACCAGGACCCCCGGCTAAATGTGTTACGGTAGTGATGTAAAGCATAACTTATGTCATAAACGTGACAAAATAAACGTGATTTCCTGCAGGTTCCACATCCAGGACATGAATAACCTCCGCAGTGCGGTGAGTTGCTGCGTGATTTCCGGGCTTCCAAACATAACCGACTACACCATCGCGTACGATGACCTTCTCTAGACATGAAGCTTTTACAAACGCTATTAAACCACATCCCATTGGCAGAACCTCTGTCTCCGGCTGTTTTATTTCGAATGAGTTTAATCGTGGAGCCATTTCGGAGAGGTGAGGGGGTGCTAAAACATCCGAGGCTGGTAAAAATCATTTCAAAAACAATGCTTGTTTGAACCATGACTCACAAAAAAAACCCACAAAATATTATTACAAACTTTATCTTTCTATTGCGATTGTCATGATTCCCCCTTGAAGCAGAGTGCAACAGCGCGAATGCGTGAGCACCTCCAAGCCGATATAGACACTGGTGACATTCAGGACAATTCTACCATGTGTACTTTGTTATGTTTCTGTCTTGTCTCCTCCCCGTGTCTGTCATTGGCTAAGCTGTCATGTGTGTCTGTATGGCACTCAGCTGTTAGCTATTACGACGCTGATTTAGCGTGCATATATACAGTGCCTTGCGAAAGTATTCGGCCCCCTTGAACTGTTCGACCTTTTGCCACGTTTCAGGCCTCAAACATAAAGATATACAACTGTAATTTTTTGTGAAGAATCAACA